>VATE01000011.1:87760-192000 GCA_008065195.1 Metschnikowia amazonensis
TGATTCCCCTTCAAAGGAATCATGCACGAATAAATAAACAATCCGGCAGTCATCAAAGAATCTAACAAGTCTAGTATAGTAGTATAGTATAGTATGGTAAAAAAGAGTAGTATAGTAGTATAGTATAATAGAGTATAGTATAGTATAGTAAAGTAAAGTAAAGCATAGTATGGTATAAAAAAGTAGTATAATAGAGTATAGTATAGTATAGTAAAGTAAAGTAAAGTATAGTATAGTATAGTATAGTATAGTATAGTACAGTATAGTATAGTATAGTATGGTATAGTATAATAGAGTATAGTAAAGTAAAGCATAGTATAGTATAGTAGTATAGTAGTATAGTAGTATAGTATAGGTTCTGTTCTCATAGGTATCACTACCTCTATGGGCAATTATAACGTAGACAGACGGTCAGAACTTCAATACTTATACTACCACCAGTCTGAACCCAGTGGTGAACATTCCCACTTCCATCCTACCACAGCTATCCTAAACAATGGTCACAACTTTAACTCTAGAATGCCTATTATCTTAAAGTCTATATAAGTCAATGATCCCATCTTCATGCACGAATTCAATGAACAATCATGTACTTGAAGTCAAAGAATCTAACTAGTAGATTATAGTATAGTACAGTATAGTACATCACAATATTGTAAATATAGAATTGGAAATATAGAATTGTAAATATAGAATTGTAAATATAGAATTGTAAATATAGAATTGTAAATATAAAATTGTAAATATAAAATTGTAAATATAGAATTGTAAATATAGAACTGTAAATATAGAATTGAAAATACAGAGCAGTGTGTAATTATTGAACAGTATTGTAGTATATACACTTCAGTATTCCAATACAGTACACTGATACAGCTCTTCTCTTGGGTGCAAGAGTGCGATGTTGCAGAGCCACGTGACTGATAACAATCAGCTGCCCAACCGGCTGCGCACCTGCACACTCTATATCACCACAGTCGCCAACCAAACTTGTCGAGCAAAGCGATCTAGACGCCACACTGCTGCTAATTTCCAACCCGGTAGTGGACCATAGACTAGAGGCTGCAACGGAAATTTGTTAAAATTCACGTGAGACTAGCTGCTTCGAGTGTATTTTTCAGACATAATCAATTGACTTAGTGTTCAACTTTCAGCCCATCCATCATCCATCTCCATCTCCATCTCCATCTCCATCTCCATCTCCATCTCCATCTCCATCTCCATCTCCATCTCCATCATCTTTCATCCTTATTAAGGATTCTCATCAAAATTAAACTACTTTAATACTACCATCCAAAAACTTTCACTCTTGACAATGGGTGATCAAGTCAAACTAGGCACTCTTTCGTGCATCTCCCTTATCACCAATAAAATGATTGGCACCGGCCTCTTTAGTACCCCTGCCATCATCTTCAAGTACTGCAGCGGCAACGTGCTGTTGTTTTTGGCCTTATGGCTTCTAGGAGCTGTGATCATCCTCTCAGGTCTTCTCATCTACTTGGAGTACGCCCTCAACCTACCGTTCAAGAATGGAGGCGAAAAGAACTACTTGCTCCGCGTGTTTCGTCGCCCCAAAGGGCTCATGGGCTGCATGTACCTGTTTCAGATGGTCTTTTTGGGCTTCAGCTCGGGCAACTCTTTTGCCTTTGGCAAGTACATCTGGTTTGCCGTGACTGGATCTGCTGCGGATGACGATACCTGGCAGCTGAAGGTGATTGGTGTGGGCTGCATCTCCTTTTGTATCTGGCTCCATATCAAGTATCCCAATAAGGGTACTTCATTATTCAACTTCTTGGGGATGTTCAAGATTGTCATATTGTTTTTGATTGTGGCAATTGGTTTCTTGGTAGGTATTGGCTTGGTAAAGGTTGCTGATCCTAACTTACTGGATGCCAACAGCTTGTTGTATAGTTCAGGTGTGGCAGAAACTGTTGTGGACCCGTACTCGGTTTCAATGGCAGAAATTCCTGTGAACCCATACTCTGTTTCAGTGGCAGAAACTCCTGTGGACCCATACTCAGTTTCAGTGGCCCTTCTACAGGTGATCTACTCGTTCAAAGGATGGGAAAATGCAAACTACGTGCTCTCGGAACTCAAAGATCCTTACCATGCACTTACTGTGACTGCTCCCTTGTCGGTGCTCTTGGTGACGGTGCTCTACTTCTTGGTGGTGGTCAGCTACTTGATAGTCATTCCCCAAAAAGAGTTTTTATCCAGTGGTGTTTTGGTGGCAGGCATCTTTTTCAACAAGGTTTTCGGCGAGTCCCTCACGTCTCGTGTTTTGCCGGTGTTCATTTCATTGCTGACGTTAGGAAACGTCATGGTGGTGTCCTATGCACACTCCCGAGTCAACCAGGAGTTGGCCAACGAAAATTACTTGCCGTTTTCCAAGTACTTCCGCAACCTTAACCACTCGCTTCTTCTCCATTGGGTCATCTCGGTGATTGTTCTCGTGGGGCCTCCCAGCACCGAGATATATGAGTTTGTGGTGAATTTATACATTTACCCGGGCACATGGATCAATTTGTTATTGACTGGGGGTCTAGTATATTTGAAGTTGAACTCTGATGAGGATTGGATGCCAGAACCTCCAGGGGTTTCCAGTATTGCAGTTTCCAGCGCCGTTTCCAGCGCCATTCCAAGTGCAGTTCCAAGCATTACAACTCAAAGCCAAAACCCTGCATTAAATGAGAACTCTCGCTTACTTTTTCCAGGAAATTCCTCCTTTGACTCCACTCAATTCAAAAGTTCAGAGTCTAATCAATTCAAAAGCTCAGAGTCTAATCAATTCAAAAGTCCAGAATTCAATTCTCAATTAAAAATCTCAGAGTCCAAGTCTCAATTCAAAAGCTCAGAATCTAATTCTCAATTCAAAACCTCAGATTCCAATATCTTAAACTCACTGGAACAGGAACACAACTCCTTTTTATCTGATGACGAGTCTGATAGCTACATAGAATTCGACTCGCTTCTTTCTCAAGCATCCGGCTTGAGATCGTCAAAAAAATTCTCCACTCCTTGGATCTGCATCTTTATCTTTCTAGTGGCTAATTTGTTCTTGGCTGTGTTTCCATTTATTCCTCCTCCAAGTTATTACTCTCAAGGCTCTATCCCATACTGGTGCTTTCCAGTGGTCGGCACAGGCTGTTTGCTAGCAGGGGCAGTTTTTTTCTACACAAGAAGATACTATAGCAAATTGCGGGGCCTAGAAAAACCGTTCTATGGAGAAGTGTTTTTAGGCTGAACCAAGGACTTTTTGCAGCCATTCCGGTCTTGGGCTACAGCACCCTCGGCATGGTGCTTCTGAACCGGACCTCGGATGGCGGGGGGGTCGCGCTATATGCAGGGCTTGAACATGTACAGGACCCCGCGCATGACCAAGTCAATGACTAGAACAGTACTCAGCTCCACTGTGCTACTATACTGATCTGCTGATACTATATTAATATTATCCATACTAATACGATACCCTTGCACTGTACCATTTTCTTTCTGACCAGTACTATATACAACACAGGAATTCTCCCATCACTGCTCATAAACAATGGACTCGTTGAGCAGCTCAGGAACAGAGTCGCTCTTGTACAACGACTACAAATTGGCCCTCAAGCATTTCATCAATAAGGATTTCGAAAAGTCCTTTGTCATCGCCAGCAAAGTCTACAATGCAGCGGTTCGGAGCTTTGAAAAAGCCCAGGTTCGTGAGAAAACCTTTGTCAAGATCGTTAGCTTGTACCTCACAGAAATCGGCATTCTTTTGCCGTCCCACAGCCCCGTTTTGGCCCATGACAAAGCTGAAATCGTGGTTGCTCTCAAGAACGATGTTTTGCTCCGGAAATTGCATACTTTGTATGGCAACACTGCCAGCATTCCGCATGAACTCCTCTACCAGATCTTCTTGGTGTATTATACTTGCCAAGGCTTCCTAGGGGAGTCTGTCGTGGAAAAGTTCCAGCTCACATACCACAATCTCAATACGGAAATCAATGATCTCGAAAAGGAGGAAAGTGTATATCTTCAGCAGTGGCTTGACTTGTTCATCCTAAATGTTCTTCCGGATTCGGGCAAATTCGAGATGGCCCACGCTATTTTCGATAATGTCTTCCCCAACAACTCCAGCTCCAAAACCAAACTCCGGCAAATTGAGAGCCGCAAGGCCGACGAGGCGAAATTGGCTCAGGAAAATAGAGACAAGGCAAAAAAGGCCGAGGCCGAAAGACTTGCACAGCAGAAGGCAAAGGAACAGCACCAGGCGCAGGAAAAAAACTTAAAGTACATGTCGATGAAACAGATTCGAAACAAGCACGAGACCGAGAGCTCTGAGAGGGAAGCCCCCAAGGAGGACCAAACGGCGGATTTGCTTCAGAAGGTGCAGTATTATTATGAGCTCACGAAGCGCTCCATCGGTGCCAACTCACCCATGATTCTTTTGGTACTTTTAGGATTTTTTGTGGCCAACAAGTTCTTCAGGTCCCGGAATTACAATATACGGGAGAAATTTAAGGAGACCATGGCCATGGCCTTTAAGGTGACGTATTTATGAGATTGCACAATTAGGGGATTATGACGAGAAAGGACCAATGAGGGATAAAGAGCCCTGTAAGAGATATTAAAGGATTTCATGATCAATTGAATGTTCAAGAATTGAAGGACTACATGATCAATTCAAGTTGAAGAATTAAAGAACTTCATGATCAATTGAATGTTCAAGAATTGAAGGACTACATGATCAATTCAAGTTGAAGAATTAAAGAACTTCATGATCAATTCAAGTTGAAGAAATAAAGAACTTCATCATCAATTCAAGTTCAAGAATTAAAGAACTTCATGATCAATTCAAGTTCAAGGATTAAAGAAAGAATGGAAGCTCAAAGGTGTTTTGTGCAGTGCCAGCACTAGCCAGATCAGGACCTTTCTGAAACGACCGGTATGAAAGTGGAGCAGATGATGGCGCAACTTGAGTCTTCTTCGCCTTATTTTCAAGGTACTCCTTGACGGATGTATACACCGACTCATGAAATAGATCGCTGAGATCGGCCGTTGTGGGAATGGCTCCGTCACCCAAATCCGTCTTTTCCAACATGTTGAACGTGATCAAAGTGCCTGGATAGTTAGCGGAAAGAATGGTCTTGCAGAGTAACTGAATGGAAAGCACGCCGGCGAAATCCTCCATGATTTTGCACTTGGACAGAAGCTTCACCGCTCGAAAGATGCGAATAAATGGCGAAAACGCCAACACACAAAGAATCGTGTCTTTGACAGGCACATTTTCGTGGTCTGTCTCTTTGTAGACCTCCAATTTCTGTAGCATGGTGCGAGACCGTGGGTACTCCAACTTCAGATAGCCAATTACGCCTTTAGACACAAAGTCCACAGCATTTTCGCCTCCGTCTTCACAGCAATTGCTGATAAGCAAGTAGAGATCTTGGGTATCTAGGTTTTGCAAGTCCTGGAGCAAATTGACCAAAATGTCGCTTTGCAAGATCACTTCATAGTGCAACGCGGAGTGATCTAGAACAAGCCCCCGGTCTTCGTCAGCAAGCTCTGCTCCATAAGGGTATTCGAGGTCAAGATAGAAGGTAGAAAACTCAATCATCTCATTCATAAGCCGGTCTTCAAACTCCACTATTAGTGGACTTCCTTCACCTTCATATCTCAAGTAGCACGTGACCAGGTCCCCCGGATTTCCTCCCTTACCTCGTACTGGCACGGCTGAAGCAGCAGCAGCAAAAGAATCACTCATAAGTTGGGCGTCTATGCCAATCTCTGTACGCTGGAGCTGCGAATTGGTCTGTTCACTATTCTGCTCTTCACTGTTCTGCTCTTCACTATTCACTTCAGCACTGTTCACACCAGCACTGTTCAGGTACCGAAAAGCAGAAAACATCGCCACATCAAGCGTCACATGGCAGTTAATAATATGATTATATTCAGCATAAAAAGTTATCCCGTTTGGGGACATGATCATGAGGGCATGGCGGTCCACGGCGGTAATGGAGGCTAGAACCTCGGCCAAATGCGCCACATGGATCGTAGACGCTGCAAACAGCACCTGTGGAATGCTTGAATGCAGGAGTCCATGATTTCGGGTGGTAGCAATGCTGACAGTGGGAGATTGGGGGGATGACGGGACGAAAAGGGGCATCACAGTGTATGAAGACGCGTTGAGAGATGAAGAAGAGGAGTACATGCAGGAAAACGATAATTTACAGTGTTTTCCAAAATGTTCACCAGTGCGACAAAAGTATTCAACTAGTATTTCAAAATTATTCAATCCAAATGGCATAATGTTTCACTCCAACTTTTAATAGTTTTCAGTAATCAGATATTTTACATCTTGATGATTGCTCCTATAAACCATTCTTGGAATTTTCCAATCAACAGTCGAAATGGGCAAAACTAAACTACTTTCCATGTTATGCTGTATAGTAAAACTTGTATTTGGTTTGAATGATTTTGAAATACAGTATTTTTCAAAATTATTGATACCAGTGCGACAAAATTATTCATACCAGTGCGACCTTCATACCAATACATCAAAATTATTCAAACCAAATAAAAGTTTTAATAAACAGCATAACATGGAAATTACTTTAGTTTTGTCCGTTGCAACCATTGATTGGAAGATTCCAAGAAGTGTATATATAAGCAATCGTACAAATATAAATTTTCTGATTACTGAATTCTATTACAAGTTGGGGTGGAACATTATGCCATTTGGTTTGAAGGATGTGCGAAGTGATCGAAACATTTTGCAATATTGGTATGAATAATTTTGTCGCACTAGTTTAAATAATTTTGCAATTTTGGTTTGATTAATTTTGAAATACAGTCTTTTTCATAATTATTCATACCAATATTTCAAAGTTATTCAAACCAATATAGATTATTCAAACCAAATAAAAGTTTTTTACAGCATATCATGGAAACTAGTTTAGATTTGTCGTTTTTGAAGCTTGATTGAAAGACTCCAAGAATATTATTTATGACCAATCGTCCAGATTTAAAATTTCTGATTACTGAATTCTATTAAAGTTGGTGTGGAACATTATGCTATTTGGTAGTGCGACAAAAAAATTCATACCAATATTACAAACTTATTCATACCAAGTACAAATTTTAATATACAGCGTAACATGGAGACTACTTTAGTTTTGTTCGTTTCGACCGCTGATTGGTAGAATGTAATAGCAATCAGCAAGATATAAAATATCTGATTACTGAAAACTATTAAAGTTGGTGTGAAACATTATGCCATTTGGTATGAATATTTTTGTCGCACTGGTATGAACATTTTTGAAATATTGGTATGAATAATTTTGTCGCACTGGTATGAATAATTTTGAAAGAGACTGTATTAGTATGAATATTTTGTCGCACTAGTTTCAATACTTTCGAAAATACTGTAGTCCAATTTCTGGATTTCTGCAGTTGTGATTTCAAACACCTCTAGGAGTTACTATGACTTAGAGTCATAGCAATAATACATAGAAGGTATCTACGAGCCATCCTCTAGGACTTTATGCTTTACATGATATTTAATGTAGTCAACTTGAACAGGTATTCGTGTGGTTTTCACTCCAACATCGCCTCGATTCGCCGGGAACTAGTAGACGGAAATGTAATTATCGATTCTGTTCTTCTGGTTCTGCGCAATGCATTCGGCGATCCACGTAATGTTCCGGACCTCCTGCTCTTTGGAGCGCAACCACGCCCACACACTGGACAACGTGAACTGCTGCGTGAAAGCATTTTTGTTGTACTTCATCTCCAACAAGTAGAACCAGTCCTCAATGTTTTTCTGGCCGCTGCCCTGCGAGTCGCTGAAGATGTCGCTGAACTCGCCGACTGACTCCACAACACTCTTGATTTGCTCCACCTCCTCGGCCTCCGCCAAGTCTCGGTGGTACACGGGGTACAACTGGCCAAACTCCGGGAATAACGCGAGCTTATCCTCAGCTGACAACTCGTCGTTATTCAATGAGTTGAGCGCAATGTTGATGACTCTTTTGTCGGCCTCGAAGTTCAACAACTTGGTCATGATCTCCAAATCAGGCCCCTTGAACTCTGCTTCCACGAAAGCAACAAAAGCCTCCAAGTAATTTTTGTAGAGTTTGTTCCGGATGATCTCAATGTTCAAGTCGTCCAAGTCCTTGAGCGAAAGACATTCCTTGAAGAAAGGCGCCAAAGGTGTGTCCACCAACACCACATTGTACAAGGTATCGATGTCTGTGGCAGTGGACAACGTGGGCAACGTATCAAACCAGCCGAGAGGGTGGCACTTGGGCAAGATGTCGGCCAAATCCCGGTCGTGCAAGCTTCCGGTGATCATCAAGGACACGTTGTCGATCATGTACCCGTAGGAGATGTAATCCAAGAACTTGGCCAATTTGCCGGAGGCCTGGCTGCGCAAATATTGAAACTCCGAGTACAAGCGCTTGGAGAGCCGGTCCTGGATGATGGACGTGGACAAAGTGTTACCTTGGGAAGATAAGAAGTTTCCGTAGTCGGTAGCCGACAATTGCAACTTCAAGTCCTGAAGCGTATCGCACTGGGACAAGTTTGCATATTGGTTTCCGGTCAACAAGCCATTTCTGTAGCCGCGGACAACGCCCTCCACGAACCCGTAGTCGATGTTGAAAAACAAGCCCTCCATTGGTGTGTAGATGTTAAGGGCGGAGGAGACTTGAGCGCGGACACGGCTTCACGTGCGAAGGTCACGTGCGGAAAAAATGAGTATTGATGTAAAAATACCCTCGGAACTCACGCTCACACCCGTACATCCCTTTACCCCAGGGGTCCGTCCGCTGGACGGATATGCCACGAAATGCCCTGAAAATTTTCATGGGAGTTCTTGATATGATATACTTTGCATATAGAAACTAGGATAGTAAAATACCGGCCATGTTTGCAGATTGGATGGGCCTTTTGGCGCCCTCGGAACTTGCTCGCACCGGCCTCACTACAACCACGCTCAACTACCCTCGACCTCCATCGACCACGCTCAACTAACGTCAAAACACTCTACTCCCCGCATCCATGTCGGATTTAATCATCGAAACACTCAAAGACGGTCTAGACCCCTCTGTCCTCGCGCATCTACATTCCAATGCCGACCTTACTCGTGACGTGTCCAAATACTTTGCTGACTTGTTTGTCAATGATCAGCTCCTTTCCACAGATACCTTCACCAGCAACTCAGCCGCCGGTGGAAAAGTCACAATCACAGAAGAGATAGCCGAATTGGACCTGCGGCAGCGGCAGATTGATATGAAGCTTGCTGCACTTGCCAACTCCAAAAGGGACATGGTGATCGACTCCAGCCAAAGCTTGAACTTGGCAACCAAGCACATTGCCGAGGATTTGGACGCACGGCTAGCCGAAATGTCGGCTCAGGTGCTGGCACTACGCTTGGGAGGCAGGAAAGGCCGGAAAGCTGACGCACGTGACCGCGCACGTGACCAGATGTTTTTCAGCATCGATGCCATTCTCGACGTGCTCGAGCTCCCGACGCTCTGCAAGATCTGCGTGCTCCAGGGCAACTACCAGGAGGCGCTCGAGATTCACACGCTCGTCAAGATGTTGTGCATCAAGTTTCCCCATCAGGTCACGTTCCTGCAGATAGAGACCCGGGTCCGGGCCGAGCTCCAGATCATGTTCCGGGGCCTTGTCAAGCTTTTAAATACGAACTTGAAACAGTCCAACATTCTCAAGATCTTCCAGATCTTAAACCGGTCCGATTTGGTTGATCTTGGCTCCGAGGCGGCGTATCTGCCTGCAGTCCGGCAGAGGTCGCTCCAGATACTCTACCTCAACTCCCGGTTCCGGTTTATCACGGCAGAAACGGCCAACTTGAAGCCGCTTTTGAAGCTCAAAAAACTCACCTACTTGAAAAGGTATATCGAGGTGTACCGAGAGTACCTCTTCAACTCGCTTTCGATTTACTATGCTATATTCCGGTCGTCCCGCGTGGATTCCGAGGGCACCAAGAGCGACCGCTTTCTCATCCACCTGTACCTCCGGAACTTGGTGGACCTCTTGGTGCAGGAGATGAAGGCCCATTTGCCCTCGGAATTCGGTGCCGACGACGAAACGGATTTGCGTAGTGAGCGGGATGGCGTTCTCTTGCAGCTGATCTATCTCTGTAAGTCATTGGAGAAGTACGGGTTCGACTTTGAGCCCATCTTGGCGTGGGAGCTCTGTGTGCAGGACGCCTTAGTCAGTCTGGACGACTGGTCCAGGAATTTATCCAAGGTGAAAAAGTTCCGAACATAGTTATTGGATTTTTGAACAATCTGATTAAAATGAGTAACAATTGTTGTAGAATATAAACGTGGGTAGTGAGAATGGACTAGTCTGTGAATTATTGCTTGAATGGGTGTGAATTATTGCTTGAATGGACTAGTCTATGAATTATTGAACTTGATGGACTAGTCTATACAGTGTTTTCAAAATTATTCAAACCAGAGCGACAATTATTCATACGAATATTTCAAAATTATTCAAACCAATATAAAATTATTCGAACCAGATACGACTTTTAATTTACAGCGTTTTTCAGAATTATTCATACCAGTGAGAATTATCATACCAATATTTCAAAATTATTTGAACCAGTGCGACAAAATTTTTCAAACCAAAATTTCAAAATTATTCAAACTAGTGCGACAAAATTATTCAATCCCAATAGCATAATGTTTCACACCAACTTTTAATAGATTTCAGATATTTTTATCGATTGCTCTTAATGCTATTCTTGGAATTTTCCAATCAATGGTCAAAATGGGCAAAACTAAACTACTTTCCTTGTTATACTGTATATTAAAATTTTTATTTGGTTTGATTAATTTTGAAATATTGGTATGAATAATTTTGTCGCATTGGTATGAATAGTTTTGAAGAATACTGTACAGCATAACATGAGAAGTACTAGTTTTGTCCATTTAAACGTTGATTGGAAGGACCCAGGAATAGTATACATAAGCAATCGTTTATTTTAAAATTTCTAATTACTGAATTCCTTCAAAGTTAGTGTGAAACATTATGCCATTTGGTTTGGAAGATTGTGCGAAGTGGTACAGTATTTTTCAAAATCATTCATACCAATGCGACAAAATTATTCATACCAATATTACAATATTATTCATACCAATATTACAAAATTATTCATAACAATATTACAATATTATTCATACCAATATTACAATATTATTCATACCAATATTACAATATTATTCATACCAATATTACAATATTATTCATACCAATATTACAATATTATTCATACCTGTATTACAATATTATTCATACCTATATTACAATATTATTCATACCAAATACAAGTTTAAATATACAGAATAACATGTAAACTACTTTAGTTTTGTCCGTTTCGACCGTTGGTTGGAAGACTCCAAGAAAAGAATGTATTAGCAATCAGCAAGATATAAAATATCTGATTACTGAAAACTATTGAAAGTGGTGTGAAACATTATGCCATTTGGTATGAATAATTTTGAAATATTGGTATGAATAATTCTTTCGCACTGGTATGAATAATTTTGAAAGACTGTACATTCTGAAATATTGGTTTGAATAATTTGTCGCAGTGGTTTGAATAATTTGAAATATTGGCTCAAATAATTTTGTCGCACTGTAAATCATCGAGCTTGAAATAACTAGTCATGAAGCTTGAATTGATTAGTCTATAAATCATGGAACTTGAATAACAAGTTCTGAGACTTGATGGAATAGTCTATAAATTATGCAACTTGAATAACAAGTTCTGAGACTTGATGGAATAATCTATCAATTACAAGTTCTCAGAGACTTCAATAGACTGGTCCATCATCAAAGACGTACTAAATCACATGGTAACAACCTTTGACATCCACTCTGTCCGTGCCAAAGCAGTCAACTTACTGCAAAGTGTTCAAACCAAACAAGAAACCAAGCTCCCGTCTGCCCAAGGAACTGCTGCTCTTCAAGGCATTTTCGTCCATGGCAGAGCCAATCAATTCCTTCTTTCTTTGCTGCAAATCAGTGATTCTATCCTCCACACTGTTCTTGATAAGCAACCGGTAAATCTTCACAGGCCGTTCCTGTCCGAGTCGATGGGCTCTGTCCATCGCCTGCTCCTCCACATATGGATTCCAGAATGGGTCCATCAACACCACGTGATTTGCACATGTCAACGTTAAGCCCACATTTCCTGCCTTAAGGGAAATCAAGAGAACCCTGGCAGAGCCTTCGTAGAATTTGCTGATGGCGGCGTTTTTTTCGTCAATGTTCATGGACCCGTCGTAGCGCAAGTATTTGATCCCCTTGCGCTCGAAAAGAAGCTGGATCAAATCAAAAGTCACCACAAAATGCGAGAAGATAATGATTTTCTCGTCGGGAGTGTCGCTGGTGATTTTCTCTACCAACTCCACAACTTTGCCCAATTTGGCCGACGGATGAAACTTTTTTTCTGGCCCCACAATGGCTGCAAACTTCTGGCTAGTGGTGAGCTTCTTGGGAGTGGACCCGTACATCTTGAGTATTCTAGAATGGTCCCAGCCTTCATGAACAACTTTTGAAAACACAGAATAGTCCACCAAATGCAGTCTCTGCACTTGAGTCTTGCATGCCATGCATGGCACCGTCTTGCCTTCGTCCTCATCTTGCGCAAAGAAGTTTTCCACGCATCCATCACATATTGCATGGCCACATTTGGAGAAAAGAACAATGGAGCTTTTCCCAACCACGTCAAAACACATGGGACAAGTGAGCTGCGCTTCTTTACCTTGCAGGATTGGGTCTTCATCTTCCACAATTTCCACAAAGTCTGCAGGAGTAATTTTTGGCGACTCCGCTTTGGTTAACGAGGCTTCCAAAACAGAGCCAACATTTCTCTTTGCTTGCAGAGACATGTCCTCAATCAAGTCATACATATGTGCCCAATCCGTGGCTTTTCTTTGCGCTTCATAGTTGTACTCTCCCACCTGCACCAAGATCTGGTGAATACAGGCCTGGCGAAGCCGGAGAAGCAACACCAAAAAATTTCCCGACACACCGGAGGTTTCCATTAATTTCCGAGCCTCATTCTGGATTCCTCTCTCCAAATCATGATAAAATTTTTGCTCTTCACTTTCCATTTTCACATAAACAAGCTCCACTTCCTTCTTGGGGAGCTGTAATAACGGCTTCCCATCGACCTGGGAGTTTTTCGTCCGCCGAAGCATAATCGCCAGTAAGACTGCACGGAGTTTCTTCATCAGTTGATTGATTTCATAGTCGTCCACATCTTCCTTGTTGCTTTTGAGAGGCACCAGGATATCCAGCTTAAATTTTTTCTCGTCGTCATAAGGCTTGGACCGGAGAAATCGAAGAATAGGATAGAGTTCATCGATATTATTCTGCATAGGAGTACCGGTCAAGCATAACCGGTGGGTTCCTTTAAGACAGGCCACAGATTTGGACGTCAACGACAATTTGTTCTTGATTGACTGGGCTTCGTCCAAAACGATTCGGAAAAAAACAGCATCTTTGGAGTAAAATGGCGACATATAGGTGCGACCCCCGCTGTTCAAATCAGGAAGCAAGTTCTGATGCTTGGTGACCTGGGCCTCTTCGAGGACTTGGGCAAAATGTTGTTTGAATTCAGATGCTAAGGTGGAATACGAAACCAACACCACATCGAACCTTCGAAGGTGTTGGAACGTACCAAGGCGCTTTCGGTCTTTTCCAATGTATGAGCATATCTTCAAGGAATGTTCACGCTTGATTTTTTTCTGGATTTCTGCTTGCCATTGCCTTAACAAGGAAACAGGGCCCACAATGAGAGTTGTTTTGCACGAATCTTCATTGGATTTGTTGGATTCGATAAGAGCAATGGTTTGCACAGTCTTTCCCAAACCCATATCGTCTGCGAGAATACATCCGGAGTTGGACTTTTCCTTTTTGAGAAGCCAGTTGAGGCCTTGTCTTTGATGGTCAAATAGCTGACAAAGAAGAGAGTCTGGAGTGGGCGCCATACCTTTGACATCCTCTTCTTTGTAAATATCATTGAATAGCTGTTCAAGATGCACTTGGTCTGCGTGAGGAGCACCGATATTCATGTAAGGATTGAGGTTTTGTCCAGAGTACCCATAATCTCCCGTTTCTGAAGTGTTCATATACTGGTTGTTTTCTTGGCCATAGCCATAGCCCATTCCTGCCGAGTATTGACTAAAAGTCCCAGTTTGCTGGTAAGTCTGCGTGGCTTGGCCAGGAAAGTTACCAGGCATTTGGCCATACCGAGCTTGATTAGCACCAATGTTGGCGTAGGAAAAGCCCTGCAGACTGTATTTCTGAGGATACATCTTGATATCCTTGACACTGGCCAAAATAGACAAGTACTTTCTCACCTTTTTAGACCTCTGGATGGTGTCTTCGGCCTGGTCGAGCTTCTCGCTGATTGCTCTCATTAATTGACTCCGCAAGAAATCATTTCCAGAACCTAGAGTCAGCACTTGATTGCGTAGTTCTGTAATGGCATTGAGAACCAGGTCTCGAGCAGATGTGAGCCCCGATAACTGCCTTCCAAGGTTGTTTTCGTGCTGCTGAAGCTCGGGAAGCGAGAAGGGCAGGAAGTAGTTCCGAATCGAGAGGTCTTGAGCCGTGGTTTCTCCCATGTCCATAGAATTGGCGTGTTCTCCAGCGTGGTATACAGGAGCAGGCTGGTTGAAACCGGGCTGCGACGACCTGGAATAGTTGGGCGAGTCGGGAGCATCGCTCAGTGGGCCGGATTCGAAAGATGTCTTCTTGAATGTGCCAATTCTCTCTGCCTCTTCTTTGGAGAGAACCGCGATCTCATCATCGGAGTCCACGTCCATGGGGTCGTCTAGCTCTGTCGGCAGAGGCGGTATGGGGACGACGTTTGCGGTTCTATGCACTCTGGAACCAAGGTCCGAGTCGGTCAAAGACTTTTTGCCAGCTGTGCCGGGCTCTAAACCTGTAGGGAACTTCTCCCGGGATTGTGAGCTTCTCTCTTTCCTGGCAGACGCCATTGGGCCATCAGTATGGCTGATGGAATTGGAGTTCATGTTTTCAGAGTCTGAGTCAATAATTAGATCGTCGTCGCTTTCTTCTGGCGAAACAGCGCTGGGTTGTATGTCTCGGTTTCGCAGATGAGGTGGTTGTTCACCTCTTTCATCGTCACTAATCACCACAATAGAGTCATCAGAAGACTCCTGCATATTTCTCGTTGACTGGTGCTTGGAAAATGATTCATTTGTGTATGAGGCGGATTGTGGTTTTTCTGAATTCGAGACCCCGAATCCTGTGTCTTGATTTCTGTACTGTGTGTGTGTGGCGTTTTGGGACACGCGGGGTGGGCTGTCTTCATGAGCTTGAGCCGGACTTGAGTGGCGGCTTTCTTTGTCAAGAGAGTCCTCCGAGCCTTCAACTTGGACATGGTCCTCTTCGTCTGACAACACTATATATGTGTCAGTTCGTAGCGCCAGCATATTCCGTGGAGGGGTTGGTCGGTGATGGGGCTTCTGGGAATGCTAGTGGGGACGCGCCTGTATGGCGGGGCTATGTGCAGGATTCAGATACAAATCTACCAGGTTTGGAATTAGATACTGGCTCGTAGTGGTTATTGTATTTGTAGAAGACGAAGTCTATGGTGGTGTTAGATCTTGAGCGCGCGTGTGCGCTGCATGCGCTTAATAGCGCGACCGGAATTCAGCTGCGACGTGAAAAATGGAACCACAAGAGATACAATGGAATAGGCCAAAAATGATTTTTCAGATATAAGCCATTTTCCACTTCATAAAACCCTCTTTACCACCGTTAGAGCTTTGCACCACAAGAAGGTGCACTGGTGGTATATAGAAGCGTGTCAACACCAAGTACTGGTCTTTGTCTTGTGATGCTCAGAATTCAGTGACTTGAACACCATAAGAAAAAAGTAGTAATTTTCTTCAGAAAATTTATGGTTGGTAACTTTTAACTTTGGATCAACGAGTATCACGAGATGTTCCATGGCTTGAGCCCAAGATGTTTCATGGATTGAGCCCGAGATGTTTCATGGATTGAGCTCGAGATGTTCCATGGATTGAGCACGATTCTGACATCCGATCCAACTTGTGTATCTTTCCCGAAGTGAATTCACGTCTCCCTTAATCAAAGTGGCATTCACAATTTAACGCAGCTCTCAGCTCCCAACTCTCAACTCTCCTAATTTTCAACGTTCCTTAGATCAGACTCAGAACTCACGCAAACACTAAGCCGTTTCTCGTGACATGTCTTGTTGCATCATAAGTAGTCCCCATTCTCCTCCAAAATCTTATCCAAACAAATGTTCAACTCCTTCACTAAACGCTCGTTATCCTCGTCAAATGCCAAGCCTCTTTGGTAGTCTGCACGTGCTTCTTCATAGTTGCCCATGAAAAAGTTGGCCACACCACGTCTCAAGAAGTTGTCAGGAGTACACATCATCATGTTGATGAGCATATCAGCATCGTTAAATGCCTTCAAGTACTCCCGACACTT
Source organism: Metschnikowia amazonensis (assembly GCA_008065195.1). Classification (NCBI taxonomy): domain Eukaryota; kingdom Fungi; phylum Ascomycota; class Pichiomycetes; order Serinales; family Metschnikowiaceae; genus Metschnikowia; species Metschnikowia amazonensis. Next base: position 104,276 of record VATE01000011.1, read on the forward strand.
CAAGTAAGCATCGGTACGGCTCATAAGCAAAAGACTGAGCTCCTGGAGCGTGCCTTGGAACGCTTCGAACTTGTTTCTGCGGTTGATCACCTCAATCCCAACAGTGAACTGCTTGGCTGACTCGGAAAACTTTTGTTGGTTAAATGACTGCACGCCGCCTTCGTAGAGCTTGCGGATCATCTTGGACATGTCCTTGTTGAAGTTTTCTGGCGTTGGTCTAGGTGGGTGTTGCTCATTAATGCCAATCACCTCTGTGATCAAGGTGTTCAACTGGTCGAGCTCGAGCTGCAATTTGGGATCCACGGGCTCCTGTGTATTCTTGAGGGTCATGCCCTTGATTTTGGCGTCATATCTTAAATCGAAGTCCATCTTGGTGTTGCTGGAGGTAGTGGCTACGTGTTGATCGCGAGTATGTGGTTCAGACACCCGTACACCAGTGAGTTTCGATATATGCAGGATACTATTATCAGTCGTCAAAATGTCAAAACAGTATTTTTCAAAATTATTTAAACTAGTGCGACAAGATACTCATACTAATATTTCAAAATTATTCAACCAGTATTTCAAAATTTTTCAACCAGTATTTCAAAATTATCCAACCAGTATTTCAAAATTATTCAACCAGTATTTCAAAATTATTCAACCAGTATTTCAAAATTATTCAACCAGTATTTCAAAATTATTCAACCAGTATTTCAAAATTATTCAATCCAAATGGCATAATGTTTCACACCAACTTTTATAGAATTCAGTAATTAGATATTTTATTTGGATGATTGCTCATATTTAATTTTGGAGTCTTCCAATCAACTGCCGAAGCGTGCAAAAATAAAGTGGTTTCCATGTTATGCTGTATATTGAAACTTTTATTTGGTTTGAATAATTTTGAAATGTTGGCTTGAATAATTTTGCTGGTATGAATAATTTTGAAAAAGACTGTAGACAAGTTACTGTGATTGGCAACCATTGAAAGTTTTCTTTGGTAAGTGATATTTTGGCTTTGAGTGGTTTATCTTTGACTTAATGTAGCAAATATGCTTCTGTAGGTTGAGAGATGTAGTAAGATAAGTGAGTCTAGTGATTTAATGTAGAAGCAAGATCATGTGTACACTGGAATACCTGGAAATGTATTGGTTCTGGTGTACTTAGGAAGAGCCCTCGGAATTGGCGGTACGCACACCCGTACACCAGGCTACCCCAGGACAAAAAGGCCCAACGCCAGGGCCCAAAATTGGAAGATTTTGGTTTGGAAAACGTCCCAGGCTGGTTCATGAAATCCGGAGAAGCCAATGATAGAGTTTGGCTTTCTGAAGGCATCGTGTATAGGAATTTTTCCAATGGGTCACCGAGACCCGGTCTTTCCGAGGGTGCACAGTATCTATACGAAGTTTAGAGCTCTAGATTTAGTGAAAATGGGTGTAGTAGTTGTCTTGATTAGTGGCATAGATTTACAAAGCTTTGAAGTAAACTAAGAGGTTGGCCTATAGAGATGAATCTACTTTGAGTTACATACCAGGCAAACAGATGTAGACTAAGAATAGGATTATTAAGGCTGATAGGGTTAACAGAATAAATTTCCATGTATAATAATATAAATGTAAAGAAACTCGAATGAGAAGCTCGAATAAACTCGAATCAGAAGCTCAGAACTCGAATCAGAAGTTCAGATATACTCGAATCAGAAGCTCAGATAAACTCGAATCTCTGAGGTAATCCCAGTTCCTCTTTACATGAAGATATTAAACATCACTTCAGTTCATAGGTTGATAATCAGAAGCTCTTGATTAATGCCAATAAGCTTTCATACACCGAAGTAAAATTTAATCATATTCAAATAGAATCAGCAGACTAGATATCAGAAGACTGGATATCAGAACTGAAGCTTTCAGACTATTTAGTGTGTACCAAGTCTATAGAGCATGTAGACTACAACGACTAAGTAGTCGAGTGAAAAGAATATAGACCATGTATTACTGCCATGATAATTTGACTAGATAAATGTTACTAGACAAATGTAAGTAGACCATAATTGATTAGACCAAGACTAAGACTAAGACGAAGTTGGATATTACTTCCTGTACTTATAATAAGGTCATTTAGATCAGCCGGGTCCATTCCCCAGCTCCTAATCTATGTGCAAGCCTAATACGGTGATCGTTTGAAGAGCTAAACTAAGTACTAACCTATGAGGAATTTCAATAAAGGTACTTAAACATGGTGATTTCTATAGCCTTCGATGCTCACTACCATTAAACTTGGTCATCTTCTATGTAACAGATAGTAACTCTTAATATCAGCTTCTGAAGTCACTGTAAATAATGCAGTTTCTGTTTACATTCATAACCAAGTGATTCATTAAAAGTTTGTAGATCTCAAAGAAGTCTTAGTAACCTCGGTCAAAGTCTAGGCTCCAGTGGTGCAACACTAAAATTCTACTACCTAATTAATCCATATTAACTATCACAAGCCAAGTTAAGTACATAAGTCCAAATTGAGTTAGGTCTAGTTGAGACTAGTTAAAACCAAAAAACATAAAGTTGTTAGATTCTTTAGTAACGTCTTTTACCTATCAGGTGTGTATTCGTTGATGAATTCCCAATAAGTGGGAATCTAGGTAATTATATAACCCGAAGGGAGGAGCCACTCGATGAGCTGGCACCTTATTATGAAACGCGTTGCTGTAAGGCGGCTGTATCTAAGGAAAGCACGTAGGGACCGCGTTGGACAAGGTCTATCGCGTTTCCTCCACTAATCGCACAGCGTAGCTATAATTTGGACCTTGGGTAGTGTAATACCCAAGGTGGATCTGACAAAAGTACTGTTAGTTCCAATCACGGGCTGTGGTAGAGGTTGATAGTACCGTTTGATAAAATGAGACTTCTGAAAGAAACCTGCAAAGATAAGCGCGACACCAAACCTATGCTTAGTATACATACTTTTCAAAACTAATCCAGTGCGATAATTATCAAACCAATAATTAAAAAGTTCGTACCACTGAATATGCTTTCAAACAAAATACAAGTTGTTATAGGACAACAAGGAAGCTAGGTGATTCGGTTTTACCCTTGACTCCCGAATGTAGTACATTAGATAATTCTTCAGATTTAAATTGAATATAATTCTGATAAATTTCTGATAAAAGTTGACATCATGCCATTTGTTTCAAAAATTATGCGAAGTGGTACGAAAATTTTGAAATTGGTTTGAATAATTTTGTCGCACTAGTTTAAATAGTTTTAAAAACATTGTAATTCAAAAGTTTTCGCATTCTTTCAAACCAAACAAATTGATGCAAGACAACATGGAAACTAGTTCAGTTTGTCCGTTTTCACCGTTGATTAGAAGACTACAAGAATATAGATGCAATAGTCCAGATATAAAATTTCTAATTACTGAATTCTATGAAAAATTGGTGTGAAACATTATGCCATTTGGTTTGAAAGATTGTGCGAAGTGGTACGAAACATTTTGAAATATTGGTATGAATAATTTTGTCGCACTGGTTTGAATTACTGTACAAATTGGTGCAAGATATCATGGAAACTAATTCAGTTTGTCCGTTTTGACCGTTGATTGGAAGACTACAAGAATATATAAGCAATAGTCCAGTTATAAATTGATTACTGAATTCTATGAAAAATTGGTGTGAAATTTTATACCATTGGCAGGAAAGTTTGTAGGGTACGAAAATTTGAATTATTGGTAAACCATTCTGTTTTCTTGGTCGAAACATTTTGCGCGCGGCTTTAAATCTTTGAAAATCACTGAAGTTATGAAAAACACTGGATACGCAATCACACAAACTGCCACATAATCAGTAACAACAAATCATGAAAGTACCCATGAACTTCTCCTGAACTCAATCATTATTACTTCGACTGCTTACTCAAAAAAAGTTTTAGTACATCTCCTTCACTACAAACGTAGTCTCCCTACAAACAACACCCATTTCGAAAGTTTTTCAAATATAACAATCCCATATTCATAATCTTCTCTCTAAAAAAAGAACCATCCATGGCGTATGATTCTTCTCCTCTCATCATCTAAGTGCTGGTTGCACAGGCATCCTGCATACTGCCCTCTCCGGTGCCGCATTTTGCACCCATTTAGCCCACAAACATATCTCCCCCTACACCTTTTTAGCTTGGCTCTACAATGCTTGAAATGACCTTTCGAAACAACCGTGACTCTGCAGGCTCTGCAGGCTCTAGATACACCTTCTCGGATCTGTCGATGATTGACTTGGTCCGGGGCTTGAACGGCGCCACTTTCGACCCGTTTCCTGGTGCAGACGAAGCCTTTGTCTCAGATACTGATCTGGAAGACGAAGACCAAGAAGGTCTTATTCCCGTCCCCAGTCATGGAGTGTCAAGTGTCCATCTGAGAAGAAGATTGAGTACCAATGTTGGCGGACTTCGGAGTAGGCTCTCCAATCAGAACCTTGTGGGGTTCTTTGGGTCACAGAGAGGACGAGATGATGACTCAAAAGCCAAGGCCGATGCCAAACGGAACAGGCTTTCCACTCGAGGCCGGCCTGAATTGATTGAAGAAAGGCCTCTCAAGATTTCTGAGTCTTCATCTTCTCCTAAGCCAAGGAGAGATACACCGGAGCACACCAACAGTGCTGAGCCCGGCGAGAGCACCGATACTTTGCAAGTGATTGAAGATATCAGGGTCCCTGCAAAACCAGAGACCTTGGAGGTACCCACGCTCCCAGATGAAAAGCCCAAGCCACGGAAACCCACCCGGAAACCTCCCACAAACAAGACGCCTGAGTACTGGGGACAAGGCAATGAGAAGGTGCAAGATCTGACAATCAAAGCCCAAACCAAAGACAAGCGTGGTTTAAGAAAGGAGAAGAAGGCTCTCGACAGCCCAACCGAAAAGTACAAGTCCCGGAATGCCGCTTTGAAGTCACTTGACCCCAGCAAGAAAGAAGCTCTCGATTGTCCTCTCATTCCCACCAAGACCGAGCTCGAAGGCAATTCCAAAGATGCCCACTCGGGCACCACGTGGATGCGGAAGTCTGCATCCAGCCTCTTCCCACTGCTTACACGTGACGGAGCAAACACCCTTCCACCTTTTCAAAGATGGTCCAATTTACTTGGAAGTCACAGCAGTCACGTGCACGAGGATTCGTCTGTGTTTCTTCCACGAGCAAACGAAGACTGCAACACGATTTTTGGCGGTGATCTCTTGCAACATGATGGCATCGAGCCTCGAACCAGTAGTCCAGAATGCACCGAGAACGGCAAGCGGATGTACTGGCGCAAGTTGATCCTGGGCCGAATTTCATGGGGCCGTAAGAGCTCTAAAGTCAAAGAAGAGTCGTTCTGTACTAGTGCTCCAGTTTCAATGAGTTTGAAGAAATTGGGCATGGATGGAGAGAAACTGTTGAGGCCGGGGTTGAGGTGCGGAAAACGTGAGGCCAAGGCCGAAGCCAAGAGCGCCCTAAATGGAAACAAATGCAGAGACTTGTCTGAATCTAGAAATGGAAAGAGAACTGCATCCGCAACTGCCACCACCAACCGCAACTTTGCCATAGTTGGAGTTGCCGAACCCAGAAAGACCCGTGCATCCGACACTAAGGCCAAAAGTGGATCCCTAGCCGAAGCCAAGGCAAAGTTGCCCGGTACCAAGAGCTCGCACAAGCTGGGATCCAAATCCTCCGAGGCCAAGGCCAAGAGGAAAACGTCAAAGCACAAGAAACCTGAACTGGCTCTGAAGCCATAGGTGTGTATATAGGAGCTGGAATGTGGTCCAGTTCCGTACATGTCACCAATGCATTCAATCATGGGTTTCAAAATGGCTTTAGCATGAAATAGAGCTATTTGAAAAAGTCCATGGAACCCAAAATCGAGCGCACCCAAGGCCTGAAATTTTTTTCTGCCCTTCCCTCTTGTTGACCATATAAAGCTACCCTATCGCTCCTGCAGGCGGCCGCACGCTTATCTAGTGCACTGACTCACCGCGCTATCGCTCTCCACCTACTACTCTTTTAGTATACTCAATACGATGTACAACTTAAAAACCTTGGTAAGGCCTAATATTGCTAAGCTCGAGCCATATCGCTGTGCACGTGACGACTTCAAGGAAGGCATACTTCTTGATGCCAATGAAAACACCCACGGTCCGGCCCTCAAAACCATAGCTTCGTGGGAAGAAGCGTTACAGCTCAATAGGTACCCCGATCCACACCAGATTGAGTTGAAACAGCAGATTGTGGACTTCCGCAATCAACAGCCGAATGCCCATTTGAAACATGCGCCAAAAATCTCGCCGAAAAACTTGTGTTTGGGTGTAGGGCTGGACGAAAGCATTGATATGCTCTTGAGATGCGTATGTGTCCCCGGAAAAGACAAATTGTTGGTGTGTCCGCCCACCTACGGCATGTACTCCATCTGTGCATGTGTTAATGATGTGGAATTGGTTAAGGTGCCATTGACGGTTCCAGATTTCCAGGTGAACTGCGAGGCAGTGCTTAAAACTGTCCAAGAGGATGCCAGCATCAAATTAATTTATGTGACGTCTCCAGGAAACCCAACTGCCAAATTGGTTTCCGTACAGGACCTTGTGGATTTGGTGGAGAAGGCTCGTGCTCTGTGGAACGGGTTAGTGGTGGTGGACGAAGCGTACATTGACTTCACAGAGCCTGTGGATGGAAAGTCGCAGTCCATGTCCACGTTAGTGAACCAGTACGACAATCTTGTGGTGATGCAGACGCTCTCCAAGTCTTTTGGGCTTGCAGGAATCCGTCTTGGAATTACCTTTTGCAGCGAGGAACTTGCGCTGATTTTGAATGCCATGAAGTACCCGTACAACATCTCGCTGTTGACATCGACCGTGGCCATGCGGAGTACGGAGAATGGCGGGCTCTCAGTGATGGCCAGTCATGTGGATCTGATCCGGGTTCAGCGAAAGCTAGTAGCCAGTGAGCTAGCGAAAATGGAAGGCATAGGCAAGAACATCGGAGGGTTGGATGCCAATTTTCTTCTTGTGGAGATTTTGAATAAAGACGGAGTGCCTTCCAACGAGACTGCAAAGCGAGTGTATAACCATTTGGCGACATCCGACTCCGTGGTGGTTCGGTTCCGAGGAACTGAGTTGAACTGCACTGGAGCATTGAGAATCTCCATTGGAACCGAGGAAGAAAACAAGATTATGCTCCAAAGACTAGAGGGAGCGTTGAAGAAGTTTAGAGACAACTGAGCTGAGAATTTGAGAAGTATGGAGTCAGAGAACGAACTACGAAGTGAGAAAGAAGAGAGCGAATGATAGAGAATGTATGAGATAATTAGAATGAGAATGAGTAAAGGAAGAGAGTAGAGTAAAGGAAGAGAGTAGAGTAACTGAAGAGAGTAGAGTAAAGGAAGAGAGTAGAGTAAAGGAAGAGAGTAGAGTAAAGGAAGAGAGTAGAGTAACTGAAGAGAGTAGCGTAAAGTGTAGAGTAGTAGATTAGTAGATTAGAGTAGTATAATGTTTTTCAAAATTATTCAAACTAGTGCGACAAGATATTCATACTAATATTTCGAAATTATTTAAACTAGTGCGACAAATTATTCATACTAATAATTCGAAATTATTCAAACTAGTGCGACAAAATGTTCAACCAAATGGCGTAATGTTTCACACCAACTTTTATAGAATTCAGTATTCAGATATTATATTGGATGATTGATCATATTTGATTTTGGAGTCTTCCAATCAACGTCGAAACGGACAAAACTAAAGTAGCTTCCATGTTATGCTGAATATTAAAACTTGTATTTGGTTTGAATAATTTTGAAAAATACTTGATAGTAGATTAGAGTACTGTAGTGAGTACTCTGGTGCGCGCACACCCACAAATTTTATCTACACCAGAAACGCACTCATCCATACATCAAGCACGCTCATCATGGCCAAGCAGAATTTCGTGGGCCTAGTGGTGTCCCAAGGCAAAATGAACAAAACTGTCAAGGTACGTGTGCAGACAAAGGCTTACGACAAGGTTGTGCACAAAGAGGTGTTGAAGAGAAAGGACTATCTAGTTCACGACGAAGGTAACATCTGTAAGGAAGGAGATGTGGTGAGAATCGAGAGCATCCCCAAAATCTCTGCCCGCAAGTACTTTGCTATAGCCGAAATGAAGGTCAACAAAGGTCAGAAGTTTGCGTTGTACCAAAGCTTAGCCAAGCAGAAAGTGGCGACCGAAAACGACGAGCGCTTGCAGGCATTTTTGAATAGTCGAAACGAGTACGAGAAGGTGATCAATAAGGTGGAGGATTTGAAGACGTTGGACCGCATAACCCAGACGTTCCACAAACTTCCCGAAACTGACAAGGAGGCCATTTTGCAGCAGGTCAACGAGATCAAACTGCGCTACAACATTGCAAACTGGCCCACAACCGAGCCTGTGGTCAATGCCAACATCAACCAGAGCGAAAAGGACTTGACGGTATTGGAAAACCGAATCCTGCACATCAAGGTCATTTTGGAAAAGCTCATGTCGCCGGAGTATGCGCTGCAAAGACAGCAGATGTTGGAGCAAACTACCAAGGGAAAGTATGGCGATGTGAATACGCTTGAGAAGGCCATCCAGAAGAATCTTTTGCGGAAGTATGTGTTAGATGCGCGCAACTCGCTTCCTCAAACACTCTGAACATGTACATAGCCATGAGATAGGAGCCGTTGGCGTATTAAACGAATGAAGACAATTTTGTATTATCACTATATCTCTATTTTCTGTTTTTTCTGTATTTTCTGTATTTCCTGTATTTTCTGTATTTTCTGTATTTTCTGTATTTTCTGTATTTTCTGTATTTTCTGTATTTACAGTGTTTTGCAAAATTATTCATACCAATTGGCATAATGTTTCACACCAACTTTTAATAGTTTTCAGTAATCAGATATTTTATATCTTGCTGATTGCTATTACATTCTGTTCTAAGAGTCTTCTAATCATCGGCCAATCGGACAATACTAAAATAGTTTCCATGTTATGCTGTAAAAAACTTTTTTTTGGTTTGAATAATTCATATTGGTTTGAATAATTCATATTGGTTTGAATAATTTATATTGGTTTGAATAATTTTGAAAATACTGTATCTCTATTTATTTATCTCAATCTCTATCCAGATCCTCATGGTTGTGAGCCCGCTCTTCATCACTGCGCGTTGCATGCTATTCAACTAAGACTCAGCTCCATATAAACAAGTACATCAATTAGAGCCTAGAGCAAATTATGTCATTGAATCTACATCCAATCTAATTATTATTTTTTAATTGAGTCATAGTGATCTACTCCGAAGAAGGACTTGTCAATCTGCTTAGATACAACTGAGAACTCGTCCTAGAATACTCCACTCCATCACTCCATCACTCAACTCCGTCACTCCATCACTCCATCTCTCCATCACTCCATCTCTCCATCACTCCATCACTCAACTCCATCTCTCCATCTCTCAACTCCTAGATCACTAGCTCATGAATTCATCCTAATCCATCCATAATCTCCATGAATAAAAGTGCTACTTCTCAGGTGCTCCGACGAAGGCTCACCAATGCCAAGGAACTCATCGGGTTCCTGCACCACAACACCATTCTGGTACTCCGATCAGACTCTCTTCTAAAGTATAAAGATAAGTTCAAATGTATACTCATCCCTGACCATATCGAGGAAATGGAGCGAAGAGCAGCACTTATGAATGATGAGCCGTTCGATGTGCGCAGAACCCACTTCTTCCTCCAGCACTCGCTCCGCATACCCGTGGTCACCGTAACCAACCTCAGTGTGCAGCCGGGAGAGCGGCTCTTTGTCATGTGGCTTATGGTGTCTGCATACTTCCCATTGATCTCGGCGTGCCTTGCACCGCTCGCCAACTTGGTGTCTTTTATAGGACTACTCCAGAACTGGAGGTACGACCCGCTTCTTCAAAAAGATCACGCCGAAATTCACCCTGTTTTGCTGTTGAACATTATAGCCTTTGTGGTGGGCATTTTTGGCAATGTGTCCCTTGTGTTGAACTTCCTGGGTCTCTTTCGCTACTCTTTTACGCAGTGCGTTTCCATTACATGCTGGGTATTGGCCGCATCGCTCTTGATGGCCGCAGTGATTGTGACGGCTCTAGACCCGGTTCCCAATGTGGTTCTTACTGAGGGCTTCTGGCTTGCTGTGTTTACTGTGGGAATGTACTACTTGTGCCTGGTCATCATGTTGTTCAACTACATAGGCTACTGGCTCCAGAAGTACCCAGCCACGCTTAACTTGACCCGAAAACAGCGGCTGCTCATGTCGTTTACCATCTCGTTCTGCGTGTGGCAAGCAGTCAGTACCATTGTGATGTCCAAGCTCATTCCCAATCTTCCTTATGGTAGCTCTTTATACTACTGCACTGTTTCGATGTTGACCATTGGCCTAGGCGATGTGGTGCCAAAAAGCGCGGGTGCAAAGGTCTATGCCTTGGTTTTTTCTTTTATTGGTGTGCTTATCATGGGACTTATAGTTCTGGTGCTACGCCAGGTGGTGCTTACTACTGCAGGGCCCAGTATTTTCTGGCATCACGTGGAGATCAACCGTCTCAAGGCCCTAGAAAAGATGAGAGCTGGAGGTGTACAGCTGAATGGTGCAGAGAATTTAGCCATGGAAAATCTGAATTTAGAAAGGGGGGATCTGTCTCCAAATCTGTCTCCAAGTCTGTCTCCAAATCTGTCTCCAAGTCTGTCTCCAAATCTGTCTCCAAATCTGAACTCCCCAGGTATTTCCCTCGAAGATCCATCATTCGCCCATATTCGCCAGATTAGACGAAACGTCCAGACTAGCCAGTCTCATCTACAGCTTCTATGGACAGTTGTCATCTTCATTCTGTTCTCACTTCTAGGCGCATTGGTATTCTCCAGAATTGAAAAGTGGAACTACTTTAATGCAGTGTATTTCTGTTTTCTATGTCTTCTTACTATTGGCTACGGAGACTTCCACCCAGAAACCCGTTTGGGAAGGGTGTTTTTCGTGATCTGGGCCATTGCGGCAGTTCCGTTGATGACCATCTTGGTGCTGAACGTGGGCGACCGTATCTACGATGTGGCAGTGAAGGTGGACCATTTCACCTCTCGTGCATTCAGCTTCAAAACATACGCCAAGCTTTTCTCCCGCTCACTCAGAGAAACAGACCTAGAACCCCAATCACCGGTGCCAGTGAAACAATCACCAGCAAACCCACGTACTCAAGAGGAGGCGCAGCTCTTCAAGACCCGAGAAATCGTCAACAGCCTCGGTGCTTTCAAAAAACTCTTTGTGGATGTCATGGATCACCCAGATAAAAAGTACAACTTGAGGGAGTGGACGGAGTTACTCGAGTACTTCCAGGTGCACGATTTATCGGAGGAGCACTTTTGGATGGGCGAGTTTCTGCCGTTGAAATTACCTCTAAAGGAGTCCAACTACTTGTTAATGACAGCATTGTTCAAGATGGCAGAGGATTTGCATGAGTTACAAGAGATGCAGGAGAAGACATACAATCAAGTACAATAACATGACTTTTCATTTAAATGTGAGAGAAATTTTATCAAAATGATGATTAATCTAGTTTACTTTTGACAGAAAATAGCTACGATTATGTTGGATTGAGGACTTTGGTTTATTTTCCCGAGACGATCTACCAAACACTATTTCATCATTGTCATTTCATCATTGTCATTTCATCATTCTCATTCTCATTTCGTCATTCTGATTCTCATTTCATCATTCTGATTCTCATTTCATCATTCTCATTCTCATTTCATCATTCTCATTCTCATTTCATCATTCTCATTCTCATTCCTCCATTTATCATTCTCATTTCATCATTCTCATTCCTCCATTCCATTCCTCCCATCTTCATCCTCGTCTGATACGCTGTCTGCAGGCAATCACGATGCGCGTCCATCTCCGTACATGATACCACCATGTTATCACGGATCTCCTACCAACCGCTTCTATTGCTTATTTAAGGACATCCAAGTCCTCCAGCTTTTTCTTTCCTTCTCTTCTTGTCGCAGTTTGAAGTCTCTTCGAACTGGCTCTCTCCCTGGCATTGACGTCTGCTTCTCCCCCAGTGGAGTCCTTTGAACTACACAATATGACACTGGAGGCGGCGTCCAAGCCGTATGACCCCGTGGTGTGGGGTTTTGGCCGGCTCAAAATCTCGCTCTCGCAGCTCCAGTATGCCACCTTCACCATGATCGGCATAGCGCTTCTTTGGCCATGGAACTGTTACCTTAGCGCCCTGGCATACTATGGCGACCGGTTCTTGCATTCGCCTGCTTTGGTCAAGATCTACTCCTCCACCATGATGTCGGTCTCGACCATTGCTCTGACCACGTTTAACTACTTCTTGTCACAAAAGCAGAAGGGTGCCAATTACAAGTACCGAATCAATGCAGGCTTGGGTCTCACCATAGCCATTTTCGTGGTCATGGCCTTCTCCTGCACCATGGACTTGTTTATCCGCATGAACGATACGGTGTTCTTCACGGGGCTCATGTTTATGGTATTGCTTAGTGCCATTGCCACGTGTGTGGCTCAAAATGGTACTATGGCTACCGTCAATGTGTTGGGCCAGCTCTACACGAATGCGGTGATGGTGGGCCAGGCCATTGCCGGTACGCTTCCTTCAATAGCCTTGATCTTGTCGATTTTGCTCTTTGGTGACAGAAACCACCAGGGTGTTTTGGGGTCTCCGGACGAAGAATCGGACGATTACTATCTAGACAAGAATTACGGGCTTTTCATCTACTACATCACAGCCAGCTTGGTTTCGGTGGCTTCCATTCTTCTTCTCTCGCTCTGTGGCTACTACAAGAAGGAATTGCTGTATCGAGCATTGACGGAGATTATGGAGGAAGATGAATTTGAAAACTCGCTCGTGGCCAGTTCGGACCCTTTGGATCCCTTGGGAGGTGTTCAACACAGTCATGTGCCGTTCACTGTGCTCTGGTCCAAGCTCAAGTTGATTGTGCTGACCATCTTCTTCACATTCGCTATTACGCTTTGCTTCCCTGTGTTTGCCTCAGTGGTTGAGTCTGTGCATAGCGACTCTGAGTTTCTTCTCTTCAAGAAAAGCATATACATTCCATTTATTTACTTAGTGTGGAACGTGGGCGACTTGATGGGCCGGATCTTGTGTGGGCTGGCTAACTCCAGAGTTCTCATTAGAAATCCCCGGGTGTTGTTTATCTATTCATTAGCCCGATTGGTTTTTATTCCGTTGTTTCTCACCTGCAACATCCATCCCCGGGGAAAAGGTGCTATCATTCCCTCCGACCTATGGTACATTGGGCTCAACTTCCTTTTCGGGCTCTCCAACGGCCAACTCGCTACGTCGTGTTTCATGATTGTTGGAGACCACTGTGAGGGGGCCGATGAGAAGGAAGCGGCTGGTGGTTTCACCACGGTATTTTTGAGTGTGGGTCTTGCTGTTGGCAGCGTAATGAGCTACCTTTTGGTGCTAGTGGTGGGATAAATTCTGTTTGAGCTTGTGTGTAGATGACTTGAGTGGGACATACGCTATTCCCTGGTGTTCAAAATGGGGTCTCATTATGAGAATACTTGACTCAACCAAAACAAAATGTATAGAGTTATAGATACAAATCAATTCTAGGGTTCTGAGCTGTCTAATGTCAATTTTTTTAGGTTCATGTGTAGGCAAGCACATTCACGGAATCTTGTCTATATTGAAGTTTTCAAGTCTTCGTTAGGCTCTTAAACTGATTAATGAGAATCAAGAACAGTTTATTATAGTCGCATGTTCACCAGTATTTTTCAATTCCAATGCGACGAATTATTCATACCATAAAATTATTCAAACCAATATATTCAAACCAATATATTCAAACCAAATACATGGTTTAATATATAGTATAACATGGAAACTACTTAGTTTTGTCCGTTTCGACATTGATTGAAAGATTCCAATAATAGTCTATATAAGCAATCGTACAAATATAAATTTTCTGATTACTGAAAACTATTAATGTTGGTGTGAAACATTATGCCATTTGGTTTAATTTTCTCGCACTAGTTTGAATATTTTTGAAATATTGGTATGAATAATTTTGAAAAACATTGTACAATAGGTCAGTGAAGGCAGACAGTGCCAATACCACCAATAGTTCCGCACTACCTTGTGGATGAGCCAGATTATACGATCTAGCCACTGAACGGGTAGCTAGCACCTAGACCATTGCTATACCAGACAGTCTACAGGTACTCTATTCTGTTCGAGTCATTAACCAGCTAATCTGGCTAATAAGAACCTACGATCTTACTGAGTTCTAAACAATGTAGCAGTAAATAATGTAAGTAGTGTTATTAAAAGGTGGTAGAGGGTACATAAGTAGGAGATTTTAGGTAATGGAAAGTGTGAGTAGTGAAGTGTGAGTAGTGAAGTGTGAGTAGTAAAGCAGCGTAGTATGAAGTAGTGAAGTGTGAAGTAGTGTGAACTTTCCTGACATAACATACTCTGACTTTAATTATTAAAGTTCAGCTTGGGTGGTTATAAAGGTGACTAGGTAAATGGGGAATTAAATTGACATGCTAGTTTGACTGGTTTATGAAGTATAGTACTTTTCCAAATTATTCATACCAATGCGACTAAATTATTCATACCAGTGCGACTAAATTATTCATACCAATATTACAAAATTATTCGTACCAAATACAAGTTTTAATAAACAGCATAACGTGGAAACTACTTTAGTTTTTTTCGTTTGACCGTTGATTGAAAGTCTCCAAGAGTAGAATGTAATAGCAATCAGCAGGATATAAAATATCTTTTTATTGAAAACTATTCAAAGTTGGTGTGAAACTTTATGCCATTTGGTATGAATAATTTTGTCGCGCTGGTGTGAATAATTTTGAAAAAGACTGAAGTTGGTGCGGCATTCTGTAACACTATACCTATCTAATAGTCGTCCATATCTAATTTGGTCCATATCTCATATTGTCCATATCTAATTTGATCCATCTCTGATACTCCATAGGCCTTAATCACTACACTCGATTAAGCAATTTTGTGAGTTTACTGTTCAAAGTATATATTATCTGTGCTGCTACGGCATTCACACTTTTTGCACCCACTGCGAACTGAAACCAAAAGTAGATCTGCAAAAAGATGCTATCAAGATCAAAGTAACAGTAATAGAAGAATAATCTTTAGAATTCTATATTGGAGTCTATTTTAATTTTAGGTACTCATTTTTTCACCGATTTTAGGTACTCATACTGAGTACTGGTTATAGCTAGGAAAGGAGATGTCTGGGTTCGGAAGATGTCTGGGTTTGCTTTATCGGTGCATGCCGCGTGCACCCTAGAAATCAGCCACCTCATAGTGGTTATCAGCATCATGTCTTTCTGGGAGCAAAACAAAGGAACGTTCAAATCGGCAGGTGCTGCCACAATCAAAGGCGTAAGCCACGGTACAAAAGCATTGGGTAATGCTGGATACAATACCTACAAAAACCGGACCGGAAATCCGTCCTCTGAACCGGAGCCTGATAACCACGTCCTGGGCGCCTTGCCAGCGTTGACGAAGGAGCAGCTCCACGCTATGCCTGCGCCACCTCGTCGAGGCCAGCCACAGCCTCAGCAAAATCCTCCGGCTCAATCAATCCCGGCTCAACCAATTCCGGCTCAGCCAATTTCCGGTCAGCCAATATCCACTCAGCCAATATCCACTCAGCCAATTTCCACTCAACCGGCTCAACAAAATCAGACAAATACCTTTCAACAAAATCAGAAAAATTCCCTTCAACAAAATCTAACAAACTCCATCCAACAAAATCTAACAAACTCCATCCAACAAAATCTAACTAACTCTATCCAACAAAATCTAACTAACTCCATCCAACAAAATCAAGCAAATACCATCCAACAAAATCAAAAAAATCCCATCCAACCAATCCCTGCCCAACAGAATCAAACTAATTCCACTCAAACAGCTCCAGCTATCGCTCAGCTAAACTTACTCCAGCAGTCGGCACCTCATATCCAGACTCTTGGTAACATCGCGGCCAACCCTCATGTCCAACTGTTGTACCAACATGTGAATGGACAGGCCCCTGGCACTCAGAACCAAGAAATCCCGTCCTATCTGCAAGCAACTGAAACTCCGCCTGTTGTCCCACCAAGGATCCCAGGCATTGGCAATCCTGCATCGGGGCAGTCTGCACCAACAGAACCCAATGCTCCAACCACTACGCCCGACTGGGCTCTGGCTTATGAGTCATCTGTCCCAGTCTCAGCTCCAAACACATCTCATTTTGCAAATCCTACTTCTTCTAATGTTGTTCCCGCTACTGCTGGTGCTAAGCCAAATGAAGTCAAGGTTCCGAATGTGGATGTATCGATGTTTGCACCTCCTCCAGTCCATAAGAATAGAGGTGGTTCTTCGAGCCCCAAAAACACTTCAAAACCAAGCACGCTGCCTGCTCCGCAATTGCCTTCCCGTTCCAGTGCGAACCGGGTTCAGGACCCCCAAAGTTTTCCCAATCTGGACCAAGTGCCTCCTCCTTACTCCATGGAGGCCCCGGCAAATACTCGAAATGGACAAAAACAATCTGAACCTCGTGAATCTCAGCTGGTGTATTACACTGAGCTAGATCCATCAAAAGTTGGTCCCCCACCGCCAAGAAGACATGACTCTGTAGCCAAAGGGCCCTCATCTGGAGAACAAGGTCCATCTACACCCCAAACAAACTCAAGTGTGGGTTTACCTCCACCACCTCCGCCAAGATCTGCGTCTGCCTCAAGTGCTTCAACAGTTCAAAGTGTTCCTGCTCTGATTTCTAATGAAGCTGCTGGTGCCCCAGCGAAACCTAAAAAGGCACCTCCTCCAAAGCCAAAAAAATCTCTGGCTCTAGCCATGAATCCCACAGGAAAGTCATCTGAGCCTACAGTGGACCTTGAGCATGAAACAGAACCCAAAGCTCCGGCGCAAACGGGCCATATTAACTTTGCTGCTGAGATTGCCAATTTGCGGCTTGCAAAGAATACGCCCTTGGAAATGCAAAAGTCTCTGGACTCGGAGGTCGACTCTACCAAAACTCCACCTCCTAAGCCAGTGAAACCTCAAATATCGGCAGAAGAAACCTCATTTGGGAAGGCCAAACAAGCTTTTGAAAGCGAATCCAGAAACACCGAAAATCCACCTGTCAAACCTGCTAAGCCTGTGATCTTGAGCAAGCCAGAGAAGCCTGCTAAGCTCTCAGCTCCGCAAGTCGCTAGTGCAGAAGCTACTCTGGCCCCAGATTCGATCTATCAGGAATTTTATGTTTCCCCATCCCTGGAGTCTCCACCTCCAATTCCTCCGCACAGAAATTACAAAAGAGAAATTACTCCGATTCGCAAAGTGGTACCTTGGGCACCAGAATTTGATCTTGAACTCTCCTCCGGTTGGTTTGCTAGTCTGCAGTCCCCAATCAAGCTTCCCAAAGCGTTTCGAAACCTCAATTATTCCACCAAGCTCCAATCTACAACGTCTAAGTCTGGAGCCAAAAAGACAACAAACTACACACGCAACCTAATCGTGGTGTTTACCGATTTGGCGAAGATGGAGTATTCTTTCAAGTGGACAAACCAGGACATTTCCAAAGTTTCCGTGAAAATGGTGAAATATGATCGGTCGCCAATATTTCAAAGAGTGCCTACGAAAAGGCTTTTGCTCTTATTCAGCTCGCAGTTCGGAGAGCACATTGCTTCGTGGTGTCAGCATCAAATGGGGAAAAAAATTGGAAGAGGCGAGTGCTGGGATTTGGCAAAGTATGCTTTGGAGAAAGCGTGTGGAAATCAAGCCTTTGTATCGCAGTACACTCACCACGGATATCCTATTTTGGAGATGGCAGGCTCAAAGTCGGGCCCTGAGATCATCAGAGAGGCCATGGACGAAATCAGACCCGGTGACATCTTGCAGTTCAAGTCAGCCAAGTTTGAGAATAAGGCTAAACGAACAACACAGACTGTAGGTAGTCCAGACCACACTTCTGTTGTTGTGGGAAAGGAAGGTGACCGGATACTTGTGTTGGAGCAGAATGTGGGCAATGACAAGACTGTTCAAAGAGGAGAATATATTCTTCGGAACATTACGAAGGGTCGTGTGGTGGTGTATCGGGCCATGCCTAAAATGTGGGCAGAGTAGGAAAACCGG
Source organism: Metschnikowia amazonensis (assembly GCA_008065195.1). Taxonomy (NCBI): domain Eukaryota; kingdom Fungi; phylum Ascomycota; class Pichiomycetes; order Serinales; family Metschnikowiaceae; genus Metschnikowia; species Metschnikowia amazonensis. The sequence goes on from VATE01000011.1 coordinate 122,434, forward strand.
TGATTTTCTGAACAGATCCAAATGCATTTTGCTAACGCATTATTGTAACCCAAATGCATTTTGCTAACGCACTATTGTAACCCAAATACATTTTGCTAACGCACTAAGCTGTAGCCTGAGTCATGGCTCATTTACTCTGTCTCTAATACTTGTTCATGCACTTAAGCCTATCCGGAAACTTTGGTTCCATGGCGCGTACTGCATGTAGCACAATTCATATAGCGCATCGCACTTCTTCAACTAGCCCTCAAACCTACTTCTTCCTATGCCTAGTTCAGAGGCCCATGCCCCTGTGCTCTCTACCCCCCAGACAAATGACACATTTACATATGCCAAGATCAACAAGGCCGAGCTAAAAAGAGACCACTTGGGCCTAGCGCCTGGCGAAGACTACATGCAAAAGCTTCATGACTACTACTCACTAAAGGAGCTAGCGGCTTTTCTTGACCGCCGCCACCCGGAGAACCCCGAGCAAAGGGTGTTTCAAAAGGTGACACTTCAGTTTCCCGACTCATTGATCTGCGACTCTGCTGCCATTGTCCAGAGTCTTCAGAAGATGCTCAGTCGGAGGAAAATGCAGAGCGAGGAAGAGAGCTCTGAGCAGGACCACCAGAACCAATCCCGGGGTCAACATCATAACCACGAGCAAAATATGAAACAGTCTGGCCAAGAAGAAGTGGAGAAATTGCCCAAATGTCAAAACCTGAAACAGTCTGGCCAAGAAATAGTGGAGAAGTCGCAGCAATGCCAAAACCATTGCACTTCACAGTGCACTTCTGACACAGCTCAGCTACAAACTCAGGCGCAAGACCAGCGGCTCTGGATTTTGGCTGACACTTCATATTCTGCATGCTGCATCGACGAAGTGGCCGCCGAACATGTGGGAGCCGACTTGGTGGTCCATTTCGGAGATGCATGTCTCAATCCCGTTGCCTCCATCACCTCGGCCTATGTGTTTGGAAAACCAAAGCTAGATCTAGACGATATCGAGGCCAAGTTCCGTCTGCGCTACCCTCTGCCCGAGAAACAAACAGTGGTGTTGATGTCTGATGCCCCACACACGTACCTTTTGGAAGCCGTGGCCCAGCGTTTGCCGGAATATTCCATTATCCGGGCCGACTTGCATGTCCAAAACGATGTCACATGCATCGGGTACCTGCCGCAAGTAAATGGTGACGCCAATGCTTACGGACGAGAGTTGTGGTTCCCCAAAGGCTTTGTGGCAGAAGATGACTTCCAACTGCTTGAGCTAGACCTCTTCCACGTGACCGTGCCGGAACCACCCCGGCTTCTCCAGCTTACGACTCAATTTAACTCGGTTACGACATACCTGAACGGAACCGTGTCGCAGGGCCCGTTCCCCAACCTTATGCGGAGATATAGATTCATGCACATGGCCCGGTCTGCCGGCACCATTGGGATACTTGTCAACACGCTTTCGTTGACCAACACCAAGAAACTCATCAGCGAGCTTTCCAAGAAAATCAAAGCTGCAGGAAAAAAGCACTATTTGTTTGTGGTAGGCAAGCCTAATGTGGCCAAACTAGCCAATTTCGAGGCTGTGGATGTGTGGTGTGTTTTGGGCTGCGACCACCAGGGCATTTTGTTGGACCAAACAGGCGAGTACTTCAAGCCCATCGTCACTCCCTACGAGCTCTTATTGGCCATCGGTGACGAATTCTCATGGACAGGTGCGTGGATCACCGACTTTAAGGGTGTGCTTACTCTTACTGGAGAGGATGAAGAGGAGAATAAGACCCTGCAAGAAGAGGCTGATGCTAGTGACGAGGAGCCAGAATTTGATCCTGTGACTGGCAGATTTGTCAATGCCCGGCCTTTGAGACGGCTCAACCATCTCCAGATCGCACTGGAGCCTGCACAAGAAGAGGAGAACTCTCTGGCCGTAGTCAAGAAGCTTCTGGGCACCGTGGCTCTCAAGAACACAGTGTCTACATCAGCTGCACATTTACAGACACGAGAATGGACTGGTTTGGGAAGTGACTGGACCAGTTCTGAGCAACTTAGCCACGAGGGTGCAGAAGTGGAGGAGGGAGATGTTGGGATTGCACGTGGCTACTCATTTGACACGAACACAAAGGGGGCATAAGAACACTGGGAAATCTAGAGATTACCGGATTTACTAGTATCCGTGGTGATGAGTGCATACTAATCAATACTAAATAGTGCTAATTAGTGCATACTAATCAGTGCATACTTTTTGATTAGGGACATGTATCGTAGGTCGCCAAATTCAACATAGCATATACAGTTTTTTTCAAAACTATTCAAATCAGTGCGACAATTATTCAAACCAAATTTAAGGTTTAATTTAAAAGATAACATGGAAACTACTTAGTTTTGTCCATTTCGATCGTTGATTCGTTGATTAGAAGACTCCAAGAATATAATATAATAGCAATCAGCAAGATATATAATATCTGATTACTGAATTCTATTAAAGTTGGTGTGAAACATTATGCCATTTGGTATGAATGATTTTGTCGCACTGGTACAGTGTTTTTCAAAAGTATTCAAACTAGTGCGACAATTATTCAATCCAAATGGAAAATGTTTCACACCAACTTTAAATAGAATTCAGTAATTAGATATTTTATTTGGATGATTGCTCATATTTAATTTTAGAGTCTTCCAATCAACGTCAAAACTGAAAAAACTAAGTAGTTTCCATGAAATGCTGTATATTAAAACTTGTATTTGGTTTGAGTAATTTGAAATATTGGTTTGAATAATTCGCACTGGTACAGTATTTTTCAAAATTATTCATACTAGTGCGACAAAATTATTCATACCAATATTTCAAAATTATTCAAACCAAATACAAATTCTTATACACAAGATAACATGGAGACTACTTTAATTTTGTCGCTTTTGAAGCTTGATTGAAAGACCCCAAGAATATTATGAATGAGCAATCGTCCAGATAAAAAATTTCTGATTACTGGATTCGATTTAAAGTTGGTGTGAAACATTATGCTATTTGGTATGAAAAATTTTGTTGCACTGGTATGAATAATTTTGTTGCACTGATATGAATAATTTTGAAAAATACTGTATGCATAATTTTAAACACTGTAGCCGGTAAGGATGGTTCAATTTTTCGTCGCACTTACACTCTACTTTACATGTTGAATCTGCTTTAGCTCACGCCTTGATGACCTCCTGATGCTATATACCACTATATCTGGAATTGTTCAACTTTCAAGAACTTCTACTGTTCATAGTGATACTATCAGAATATAAGTCATGTCTTGTATTCTTATGCGATGTTATAAATTTCATGCGGTCTTATGAATTATGTAGGATCGTTGATTTTAATGTACTGCTGCTTAATAGTGACTTCATTCACATAGTTCTTACCCTAACATCACCCCTTAACTTCTAAAGTTCATGAAACACACTTCTAAAGTTCATGAAACATAAAAAATAATTCACCCGGCCATCAATGTAGTGTCCTTCAACTTGTCTACACCTTATACAAAATATGGTTGGCATATATGGTTTCACGTGACTGTCACGTGACCACTCGCATCTCCGGACCCACTGCTTCACTCGGCTAGGGCCATGGCGGACATAGACACCGTGGTACACACACTCTGCAACGCTCGTATATACCTCTACGTCGTGGCCGTAGCCGCCAGTACCCAGTGGCCGAAACTTGTGTGGGCCCTAGTGCTATGTGCAGTCCTCGAAGGGTTTCACTGGCTTAACGAGAAGCTACAACGACGCCCCAACTTCCCAGCCATTTCTCTGAATGACATCGCCTTGGTCACGGGCGGGTCACGTGGCTTGGGCCGTGAGCTCGTGGGGCTTCTTGTTCAGAAAAAGTGTCGGGTGATTGTATTGGACATTGAGCCGTATGAGCCAGAAGCCTCACTGGTGTCCCACAATGTCATGTACATTCACTGTGACTTGGCATCGGTGGAGAAAACCAAACATACCGTCCTGCAGCTAGTGCAAGACTTGGCCAATCAGAACAAACATATCTCCATCCTTGTCAACAACGCTGGTGTACGTCATAGCGGGCTGTTCCTCGGCACAGACCAAGAGACGCTCCAGCGCGTTTTCAACGTGAACACATTTTCGCCAGGTGCCATTCTCCGGACCGTGATTGGTCACCACATGACGCACCTGCACCTGAATTTTCTCTCTGTGGTCAATGTGTCTTCAATCTTGGGTACTTTTGGTCCTTGCAATCTCCTGGCGTACTCGGCATCCAAGGCGGCTTGTATGCAGTTCCACGAATGTTTAAGCGAAGAAATCCGGGCATATCCTGAGATCCAGATGCTCCTTGTTCTTCCTGGTCAATTGGATACGTGTATGTTTGAAGATGTTGTGCCTAGCAGACAGTTTTTGGCACCCGTGGTGGACCACCGGAAACTAGCCCAGAGAATCGTGGCCCGAGTGGAGCTGGGAGGCACGGGTGTGTTGTGTGAGCCTTTGTATGCCAATTTTCTCCCCATTATGAAAGTGATGCCTATGCTGCTTCAGAGGCTTGCACGATGGTTTTCCCAGATGGACGAGAAAATTAACACCAATGAAAGCTTTACTTAGAAGAAAGAGACATGTCCCTGGCGGACAAACCAACATAGACTATGATATATTTATGCCAATCATCAAGACCGACAGACACCATTTACAAACACTATTGAATTGATCCAACAGACACTATCAACGTGCAATACACCTAACTCCTTAAATTGCATTCATTACTGAGATTTCTTTTCCATAAGACCCTTGAAAATAGCAGTGGTTTCAGACTCACTCAAGAAACCAAACTCATCAAACATCTTGGTGAATGAGATGTTCTCTTCAAGAGCTCTGCCATCCCCAAACACAATCTTTACTCTGTACACAGGCTCAAAAGCCTTAGTCGACGTGTACACAGAAACCTTCTGCCCCTTGTTGTATCCAATATATGTATTGTCTTTGTATTGGGGTGCCTTCGAGAGGTAGTACAACACACAGCTGATGATAAAGTACACAGCAATCAGCGCCACAATCACATAGTAACTGTCTTTAAAGGGCACTTTTTTCTCCAAGTAATACAAGAAACCACTGATGGCCACGGTGATCAACCCTAGCGCAAGTTTCAAGTCGATCAAGGTGAACGACTGCTCATATCCCAATTGCAGGAGCGCCTGAGGGAGGAATTCATCCGCCTCTGTTTTTAATTCCACAACGGAGCTAATGTTAGTAAATTGAGCTCAGTGGCAAGAACCGTTAAGCGGTACATACTTTAAGTTGACCTTTTTGCCCATGTTGCCGTGATATATGGATGATGTGTCCGCTGGTGAATAGGCCGCGCACACATCACGTGTGTGTCCAGGGGTACTGCACACACGCCCTCTATAGCCCACAGTAGTGTCTTAGGCCTGATCTTTTGATTGATTTAGATTTGAACTTTTCTGGATGACCTAATTTCATTTTGTTCTTCTATTAACAATTTTCACCTCATATATGATCTTTTAATTTTGTTCTCCCATCTAATATTTGTTCTTTAATTTTGTTCTCTCATCTCATATTTGTTCTTTAATTTTGTTCTCCCATCAAATATTTGTTCTTTAATTTTGTTCCTCCATTCTCATTTTTATTTTCCATTCTCATTTTTATTCTCCATTCTCATTTTATTCTCCATTCTCATTTTATTCTCCATTCTCATTTTATTCTCCATTCTCATTTTTAGTCTCCATTCTCATTTTTAGTCTTGCAGTTCTATTCTGGTTCGCGATCCTGTAACCTCGTTCTTAGCTTAATCCTCTATGAAGAAAGCAATACGTACTTCTTCTTCTTCTTACCCTTCTTTGGGTTTTCCGCTTGTTGCCTCTCGATTTCTTCTCGAGCCTTCCTTAACATCTCCGTCGTCTCCCAATCATCTTCTTCAACAAGAGCTCTGGGCACTTGAGTCCCCCAAATGGACTTTTTCGTCTGCACCCCCGCAGCATTTTCAGAGGCAGAAGCAGACAATGCAGGAAGCTCGCGATGGTCGGTAATAGTAAGACTCCCCATCATGCCGGGGTTCCAATCGTCGTAGTCATCTGGCCTGGGGTGTCCGTTGTTCTCCCGCTCAATGTACTCACGTGCCCGCCGCTCACTATCGTTGATAGCACGCAAACGGTCGTCTTCCTCCTTCCGGAGTTTTCTGGCACTGGCCTTGCTTCTCTTCCTTAGCTCGGGCCCATACTGTTTCCAGGCTTCTGCAGTCAAGAACTCGTTGTTTTCCCATGAACACTCTAAAAAGCCCAATAGGGTTCCGTGTGGTAAATGGGAGAGGTACTTGAATTTGGACGCTGCGGTCTCGCCATCAAGCTCTTCGTAGCGGATATTCTCCACCTTAGCCACCACCGAGTCAGGAAGCTGCATGTAGCTGTTATTATAGCTCGCCTTGAGAACCTTCACATCTAGAGGGGAAAGCACATACGTGGTGGAAGATTTGAAGCCCGTCTGGTAGTAGTAGAACGTCTGGCCAGCCAGTTGCGAAGGGTTCGGATCTGTCAGCGACTTGTGCTCGCTGAAGGACGCAGACCATGCCTTTAAATCATCGTCGATGGCCTGCATGGCCTTTTCCACATACTTGCCATCATCCATGTAGAGCTCCCGGTCAAGCTCGTAGGCTGCCTGAATATCGTCTTTTTCATGCTGGTACATGGCCAGGATATAAGCCAAATCGGCCTTGAAGAAGCGCAGATACTCCGAGAGATTCTGCGACAGATCTACCCAAGGAAATGTGCATTGATCGTATGCTTCCATGAAGCGGGGCAGCGGGACAATGCCGTTGGTGTTTCGGGTCATGAGCGTAAGAACCACATCATCGCCAATTTTAGGCACTTCAAAACGCTCATCCACCTCCACGAGCTTGACCGGCTTAACGTCGTGTTTCCGGATTATGGACCCACACAACGGACAGTCGTTGTATTTCTCCACTATGGCCTTGCTTTCCCGCTTCATATGCACAGGCACCTCATTGGACAAGAGTGAAAGGAGACACGTCAAACACAACATGTGGCCACACGACGTGATCATGCGTGGGGCCACCAATTCTTCCGAGAGGCAGATGGGGCATGAGGGACCTTTGGGAACCACAATCTGTATAATATCGTTCGTATCCACAGGTACATTGGGATCGAGTTGTTGGGGCTGATAGTGCTTGCGGCCATCAACAATGAATTTGTAGTTGAGGTTTATAAAGCGCATACCATGTAAAAAGAGACGTTTTTTCTTGGTGCCCTCAAAGGATCCTCTTTTGGGTCTGTTGAGTGGGTGGTTCTGATGCTGTTGATGGTACTCGGGCAGATCTCGGTACAGCTGGTAATTGAAGAAGTTATTGACGACATTATGGTGTTTTCTTGCCTTGGAATTGCGTTTTCCGGCCTCGTCATGTTTGAGTTCTGGGAGTTTCGTCATTTTGATTTCGTCATACATAGCATATCAGGAATGATAAAGACTAGGGAAGATATTTTTGGGACAGATGCAGTTGAATTTAAAATGGATGAATAAAAAATCAGGGGAAATGTATAGATCAAGGATATAATCAGGATATAATCAGGATATAATCAGGATATAATCAGGATATAATCAGGATATAATCAGGGATATAATCAGGGATATACTCAGGGATATAATCAGGGATATACTCAGGGATATAAATCAGCAAATAAATCAGGGGTATAGATCACGTATGTATAATCTGAAATTAACCAGATACTTTCCTGTAATTATAAATTTTAGCAATCGTAATTGGTGATCGGTGTAATGACTGTCAATGTAGTTATGGTACTGACTGGTGGGTGATAAATGTTCCGGTGCGATGCTATTGCCAGGGGACAATGCAAGAATGTGTAGCCTGTAAATTGGTCGCGCTAACCGTATGCTATCGGCTCAAAAGATGCGTGATGATCAATGTTGGCGTGTGGAGTAGTAGTCTGGGTTGCGGTGACAATTGATTTGATACGGAACATCAGATGGCGCGAGCAGATCACGTGCGCGGAAGCACGTGTTTCACATTAATGGCCTTCGATACTAATGATATTTGCTATAGCAGTTCCCATTCTCCCCCGTACTCAACCATGTGGCTCGAATTATCAGCTCATCAACTCTCCAAACTAACTTTATAACTACCGTTAGAAATGTCACCTCTACGGTGTTACAGCCAGCAGCCTACACTCCACAATGTGTTAGCTGCACACCCAGCCCGCGCACACGTACTAGACTATTTTAAACCACACTACCGCCTTTATACTTCAAGCTCTTTCAAAACGAGTTGTGCCCTGAACGGAACCAGCAGAGTCAAGCAAGCTATTATACTCTGAACGAGATCTGATTAAAAACTAGTTTTCGCCGGAAATCCCTGACAGCAAGCCATAGAGCTACTACTGGGGCATAGAGGCTTAGACTATCAATAGCTATACGACGGAGCTGACAAAGCTAAGACGAGGTGATAGACTGTGCTACACTTGCTGCACTGTGCTAGATTTAATCCACTCTGCTATACTTGCTAAAGCGTGCTACACTATTGTGCTAAAGAATAACTAATACTAACATCTGCAAGTTCAGAATCTGAGTATATCTGAAGTTGCATTTTCTTACTCCACACATGTCTGAATTACCCTCACATCCCCCAGAATACGATGCTCTGCAAGGGCATTACCATGGAATTGAACAGTTTGAAATCGATGACTCCAACACTCGCCAAGGTATACACAGCTCGCGGTTGGTTCGGGCATGGAAAACCTCACAGAGAGTGTATGTCACGTGCAAAGGTTTTGTCATGGCTCCCATTCTCCATTACCTGACTCCGCTTCGGGAAGCTTACTCGTTTGCTAGCCACAAATATGAACTGTACATCTTGAAAGTGGGCAACCCGCTAGTGGTGAAGCGGCTTCTATACGTGTCGTTTGTGGTGGTGCTCATGTATGCGGTGTCCATGAATGAAAACAGTGACGGTGTTAATGGTGCCAGTGGTGGTGCGTTTTCCAGCGGCAAGTTCTATAATGTGGCTCAGTTAGGTGACTCGTTGCACCTGTACATTGATGCGAAAACCCTCAAGGAGAACATCGAGTACTTGTCATCCATTCCGCACTATGCCGGGTCCACGGGAGATTTGGCGTTGGCTCGTTACGTGGAGAGCTATTTTTCCAATAATGGGCTTGAAACCGTGGATTTCAATGAGGTAGATACGTTTTTGAACTACCCTAAAACTGACAATACTTATGTGAAGCTTGAAGATGGGTCATTTGCTGCCACACTATATGAAGAGAACGACTCAGAGATGCATCACTTGGCTTTTAGCCCCGACTCCCCGAGCTCCAAGGGTGAAATCCAGGAGCATTATGTATACGCCAACTTTGGGTCGCCTGGTGATTTCGAAAAACTCAAGAATGCAGATGTGGATGTGAAAGACGCAATTGTTCTCGTCAAATATGGGGGCAATGTGGCCGAGGGAAACAAAATCGCGCAAGCAAGTCACTTGGGTGCCAAAGCCGTGGTTTTCATTACTCCTCCCATTGACTGGGCAGGAAATGTACACGACGACGCCATCCAGCGCTTGAATGTGGGTCTTTCCAGGTACAGTCCTGGAGACGTCTTGACCCCAGGCTGGTCATCTCATGATGACTATGTGCCGCGGCTCAAATGGGAAGATTCTATTGTCACTGCGAAAATCCCTTGTATTCCAGTATCCTGGAGAGATGGAAAGGCACTCGTGGAAAAGCTTGGAAAAAATGGCGTGGATTTTGGCGATGGACTCTTCTCTGGGTCAAGCCCCCAAACTCGGCCAGCCGAGGTTTCCCAAATCAAACTCAGTGTGCAGAATGACGAGCGTTCTACCCACCTGATATGGAATGTCGTGGGCTCCATTTCCGGCCGTGAACAGACAGGCAAGGGTATCATATTTGGAGCACCTCGTGACTCCCTATGCTATGGTGCTAGCACTTCTGCAAGCTCTACGGCAGTTTTACTCGAGCTTGTGAAAGTGCTCACTTCTCTCCAGAGAAGGTACTCGTGGTCTCCATCGCGGACCATGTATTTCATTTCATTTGATGCCACTGAGTACAACTTGGCAGGATCTGCCGAGTGGCTTGAGAACAAAAAGAAGCAATTGATCGAACAGGGCTACACATATATTGAGCTTGGTGGGTTGGCTAATGGGGATATCTTGGACGTCAATGCCAACCCGCTTCTCCATGATGTTATTCGAGAGGAAATGAAAAATGTCAAGATCGACCCCAAAAAGGCCAAGTCGTCTAAAACACTATATGACTTGTTTAAGGAGAGTCACGACTCAGAGGTGTTCCATTACGACTTGTTGCAAGAGAAGAACTATGTGCCATTTGTGAACGCATTGAATATTCCATCCATGGAGATTGGCTTCAGATCCGAAAAGGGCAACGGGCCCGTGAACTCGTGTTTGGATACTTTTGCCAACTTGGAAATCCAGACGGGGTCGTCTATGTGGAAGTACCAGGCGATGGTGGAGCTTTTGGCGCGGATCGGGCTTCGTTTTGCCGAAGACCCGTTGATTCCTTACAATTTCATGACTCTTCTGGAAGCTCTCAAAGGGTACCAAGAGAATCTCGAGAAGCATGTGGAGGAGATGATGATTTCCATGTCGGAGGTTGTGCAGCCCAAGCTACATTTTGAGGTGATGAGCAAAGCCATCCAAACTTTGAGCAGCAAGAGCAAGTCACTAGAGGAGTTCCGGCTTGACTGGAAAACCTTTATAGAGTCTTCGTCTTCTCTCGAGCCAGTGATGTTGGCCGCAACGCGGAGGTCGACCAACGATAATATGGTGGCATTCAATGGGTTTTACGTGTCACCCACAAGCCTTCCACTTCGCGCAGGTTACCTCAACTACCTCTTTGGGTTTCCCTACGATGCACCTGTGGTGGGGGATGGAGTGCATGAGTGGAACACGTTTCCGCTTATCCGGGAATTCGTGGCCAAGGGTGACTTTTCGCGAGCACAGCATGAGATCGACCGCATAGCAAGCTTGATTGAAGAAAGCTCCATGGTGCTCACGAGGTTTCTGTAGCCAACAATAAGTACCAACAAAGCTACACAATGAATGAAACTATACTTTACATTAATAAAATATATATACTGATATGATTAAGAATTAGAATTGTTGGATTGATCCACCACATTTCCATTACCATTTCCATTTCCATTACCATTTCCATTACCATTTCCATTTCCATTACCATTTCCATTTCCATTCCCATTACCATTACACATTACACATCATCACATATCATTTCACACCATCTCATACCATCTCACACCATCTCATACCATCTCACACCATCTCATACCATCTCACACTCGCACACCATCGCTCACTTTACTCATTAAATATTACATTTTCACCTCACACTCACAATTAAATATTACATTTTCGCCTCACACTTACAATTAACTATTACATTTTCACCTCACACTCACCATTAAATATTCCATTTTCACCTCACACTCACCATTAAATATTCCATTTTCTTCTCACACTATTAAATATTCCATTTTCTTCTCACACTATTAAATATTCCATTTTCACCTCACACTAACCATTAAAACTTCACATTTTCACATAAAAATTTCAAAACTAACCTAAATTTCAGAACTAACCTAAATTTCAGAACTAACCTAAATTTCAAATTAATCTTAAATATTCATCTTTTCATGAAAATGTCAAAATCGCATTGCTCATTGACATTAGTAGCTCACCCTCCACTTTTCCTCATTCTCACACCATCTGCTCGCGATCTGCAAGCAGCTCCTCGCACCAGATATTCTGCTCACGCACTTCGGCCAAGTTCAATTACTACTCTCCATTTCAACACAGGTGCCCTTCAATTGACTTGACGGCGTGCTGTCCTTTGCAGACTCTGTTTCTTAAGCTACTAATCCTGGTCTTTCTTTTTGTTGCAGTGACCAAGCAAGACTCACCACAGTGTCACTCTCAATTGACAAATATACAACTTACGAAGACCATCAGTAAGGAGCTGTGCATTTAATCAAGTTGATACTAGTGACGTTGATAATACTTGCAATTGACTGATAAGATTTGAGTTGACTAAGAAGATTTGAGTTGACTAATAAGACTTGAGTTGACTAATAAGACTTGAGTTGATTAATAAGACTTGAGTTGACTAATAAGATTTGAGTTGATTAATAAGACTTGAGTTGATTAATAAGACTTGAGTCGACTGATAAGATTTGAGTTGACTAATAAGACTTGAGTTGATTAATAAGACTTGAGTTGACTTGAGTGTTTTAGTGTGTCCAAGAGGTATTTGATACTACAAGGCTATCTACGCAATTTAAAGTTGAATACGCTATCTTATAGCTAGAGACTGACCTGACTATCACAAGACTCTTACCTGCCTATCACAAAGCTATCGAGTCCATCTACAATCTCCCATATCTTACCAGGACTTACTCTATTCTGTCAAAACATGCTGACGCTTATTCCCACAGCCTGTGGCTGCCATACGCTCCAATCTCCGCCCATTGAAAAAGATGACCGGCTCAATTTACACGTGCGGACGGGGTCGGCGCTGATTCTCTACAATTCGTTTGTGTTCACTTTTGGAGGGCTCACCATTGGCCTTGAGCTCGACGGAAATGTGTCTATCGACTACATCTCCACTATTTTCATGCGCAAAATCACCAATAACAAGCTGAGCAACATCTCCCGCTACCTTTCCGGAGAAATGTTCTTTTTAGACTTGATCTCGCGTGCTTGGTCGCGTGTGCCCATTCCTCCGGGCCAGCCTCGTCCCAGGCCTCGGCTCTTCCACGAAATTGCCACAGGAAAAGGCTGTCTTTACGTGTTTGGCGGCTTGGTCATCTCTGAAACCAACCGTGCGCCTGGAAAAGTCTACGGCTCCGATGCTGATGCCTTTCAGCTTGTTCCATGCAATGACCTCTGGGAGTTTAACCTTCTAACAAAGTCGTGGCTGCTTCTACATGACGGAAACGGCTGGGAAACAAACCCTTTGGTTCCGTGCCCAAGATATTCCCACAAGCTTGCCACTATTGATCATCTAACGTTTGTTAACAAGCGGGATCATTTCGGCATTATGATAGCTGGAGGGTGCGACTCAAACTCCTCCAAAATTTATACCAATTCTGTCTACGACTTTGTCGACAAATGCTATGTGGATGCAGGTGCACCTTTGAAGTATCCTTCCAAGGGAATGGCGAGCCATGGACGTCCGATGACGCCCGAACCCGACAATTTAGCCGTCAATTCAAAATACTCTGACAATTTAGCCGTCAACTCAAAATACTCTGACAAATCGGCCTTCAATTCAAAATACTCTGACAAATCGCAAGCGTCGCGGCTCAACACTGCAAAAGACCTCAGCATCAACTATCTAGATAGCTCGATTGTCAGTTTCACAGAAGAGGCAGGAGCTGATCTAACCCAAGCAAATCCCTCGCCTTGTACAAAAACAACCACCAAACCCGTGATTGTGGAGTCCTTGTTTATCTATGCTCCCACAGATATTAATCCAGACGAAGAGTTGCATAATCCTATCATGACCTGCAGGCTAGGAAAGCGGATATATCAACCAAAAGTACCTCCACTTTGGAAAAAACAAGGCATTCAGTCCAAGGAAAAAAACCGCCAGTATGTCAAGCGAACTGTGCCCTACAACCTTCGCTACCCGACGGGAGGGTTGTTTGGGCAGAATTTGGTGTTGATTGGGTTTCTCGAAAATGAATATGACATCTCAATTTTCATTTTCAACAAGCCCACAGGGAAATGGTCCCGGATGAACATTTTCTGCCACCATGCTTATGGATCCCACAGGTTCTGGGGTGGTTTTGTATGGTCATCTCACCACAAGGTCGTGCTTCTAGGCAATTATATCACGTCGCAAACCACCAGCAGTGTACGCTACTTTTCTTCCATGATCACAGTCAGTTTACCAGTCACAAACATCCTTGCCTCGATGGAATTGGCTGGAGGAAACATCCCAGGAAAGGTCTCTCATCACACCACCTCTTCTGATATCAGCTCCAATAGTGATGTGCTCTCGTCCACATCGGGAGAAGAGCCTATGAGCGAAACAGACCTGACAAGAAGAGGCGGGTCTTTTTCCCAGAATAACGAAGATCAGACTCCCAAGGCTACCTTTAATGACTATGTGCACTACGCTGCGCCCAAGGTGAAGTTCACCAAAGTTCGGTCCACATTTCCTCCAGCAGCCATAACCTTGGGCCGAAATGCGCTTCGCTACGGTGACCTCATATCAGATTTCGAGCTCATTTCGTCTAATGGCGACCGTATTCCCGTGTGTTTGTCGATTCTAAAGGAGAGATGGGGCAAGTACTTTATTGACTTGTTGGCTAGAGCCTATGTCAGGGCTGTGGACCAGTTTGAACGCAACGAGATCCAAGGCAACTCCGACAGCAAATTGGGATCCTTGAAGTCAAGTCATGCCAGTGAGAGTATGGAGTCTGATCTCGATAATCAGATGCGCGTGATGGAAGACTCCACTCTGCTCAATGGGCCTGCATCCAGGGATTCTCCTGCAATGAAAGACCCTTTCCAGAAGGATATACCCCAATTCCGTCTTCCTTTCCAGGACAATTTGAGTGGGGGCACCGAGGACCGTATCTCTGTGACGTCTCGAGAAATCCCGTCTGTGGACCCATTCAAGCAAAACTCCGAAAGGAGAAACTCTCAGGTATCCAACCTTTCAGGCAGTTCTGTGCTCAAATACCATCTCAAGGAAATCCCCTCTCAGCTTCCTTTACCGAAAGAGCCAATTCCTGATATATCTGCGGCTCCCGTGTCGTTCCGTTCAAGCTCCAGGAAAAACTCGTCTGATTTTTCTTCTCCCAGAGGTTCTTTGTTGCATACACTAACTGCGCTCCGCAATATTCCCTCCAGCAAATCGTCCAAGGACACTTCACGTGAGTCGCCGTTCCCCACTCCGCCGGAATCTGGAACTGGAAGCCACGAGCAGCTTATCGATGAAGCTGTTGTAAAAGCTTGTGAAGTTGACAAGGGCCAGAGGGAAAATGAAGACGAGAGAGAGCATTCCACTCGTACAAGTGAGGACCCAAGCATAGACATTTCACGTGACTTTAACAGTTCATCCAATTCTCCAAGTTTACATTCAAGCCCCACCAAAAACAGAAGCCTCTTGGATTTGCAGAAAATCGACGTGGAAAATTTCAGCATGGAACCCTCGCTCATACCGCGAAAATTGTACATTCCTTTCGGGAGTAACTCGGTGAAAGCGTTTGCAGAATACTTCTACACGGGCCAGATTGGAAACAAGTGGCCGCTCCACCCGTGCACACTCGACTGTTTCTTGATGTCGAGATACTTCAGGGTTCCATTGCTCTATGACCTCATTTGCGAGGTTCTTTACGGTATCATTGGAAGAAAAGAAGCTCTTGTTTTGGAAGAAGGCAAGCTCTACAAGCGGAAATTCAAGGAACTTTTTGACAAAGTCGGCATTGCCACGCCCGACAAATTCCACTTTCCGTTGGATGAGTACGCTGACTTTATGGATTCTGTGGACGATGGGTACATGGATATTGCCCTATTGCGCAAGTCCTCCAATGTGCACAAGCTCTCCACTTCCACGGGAGGAAGTAAGCGAAAGAGCTCTGTCCGAACAGCAGATATGGTTCTCTCGCCTATAAGTGAACCAAAATCCGGAAGTCCAAGTGAAAAAAGCCCAAGTGCTTCGCGAACTCCACCGCCGCCTACTGAAGAGGCTGATGAACAAAATGTGGACGATTCCACAAGTGCCAGCGATGAAGAATCTTTTGGATTGCACTACTTGGACTATCTGAATGCAGGATCCATTCCAGGAATCCGGTACAAGTCTGTGTTTGACAAAACGGTCTACGATACTGTGAACCCTGCCAATTTCAATGATGTTGACGGAAACTTGTCGGAGGCTGACAATTTGAGCTCTCTTACGTTGGAAATGCTAGTGTCTCCAGATCAACCACAGCCAAGCAATTATGTGATCGACCTAATTCTCGATATGGCCTCTGTGTGCACAGATGTTAAGTTAATGTTGAGGTCCATGAACGCCCGACAAATGGGACTTTCGTTGGAGCAAACGAAAAAAGATTACCTTGCTCTTAGCAAAAAGTATGAGGCCGAGCTAGACCAAGCGGTGCAAGGAAATGGTGAAGTGAAGTTATCTCCAGAAAAGCCGAGTGACCATGAAATGCCACGATTGAGCAAGAAAAGATCGTCCACGTTGTCTGTTGCAACGCTCAAGTCTTTTCCTCCAAGCATGCAATCGATCAAAGGGGACAGTGTTACACCAGAGGATAGAAGTGCAATTCCAGAGAAGATGAAAGTGACACCGTTCAAGGACCAGAAGTCCGAGTCGCTTCAGCTGAACCGCAAGCTCGATAGGCACATAGCTCAGATGATCAAGAAGGACGAGAGGAAGAAGTTGAAGGCCGTGAAAGAGGAAAAGGAAAAGTGCAAAAGCACCCGCAAGGAAAAGGAGGGAAAGGTCCGGGAAATCAGATCGGATTCCACCGCTCGCAAGGAGAAGGAGGGAAAAGTTCATGAAGTAAGATCGGATTCCATCACTCGCAAGGAGAAGGAGGGAAAGGTTGAAGAATCGAGGTCTGGGTCCACCACTCCAAAGTTTTCGCGTGAGGGAAGTATGAGCAGTGTCTCTCTAGCAACGATGGATAGATCCAATGGGCAAGAAAACGACCCTAAAACGTCGCGGTTGAAGAAGCTTGGTCAAAGGCTCAAGTCCAAGAAAAGTTCAAGCAGTAATTTGTTGCACCGGGTGAACACTACGACCAGTTTTGAATCCTCATTGAGCAAGAGGTCCAGTGGGAGCAGATTATCAGAGACCACGATGAGGAGTTTTTTTGGAAAGAGAAAGTGAGTGAGAAAGAATGTGTGGAAGAAAGTAAAGCTATACAATTTCCATTAATTAGTCCCAATTAGTTCCCAATTAGTTCCAACAAAGTTCCATTAATAGTTCCCAATTACTTCCCAATTAGTTCCAACAAAGTTCCAACAAAGTTCCAACAAAGTTCCAACAAAGTTCCATTAATAGTTCCCAATTAGTTCCATCAAAATTCCATGTTCGTGGAGATTGCTTAATTACAACATTGCTCTCGTTGGTTTCCCTGAAATATGTGGCTCATGGAGTTCCGTTGGAAATGATTGCTAAAATATGTCAAGTGCAGAAGTCAAGTCTCAAGCCACTAGCCATGGCGCGCATTGTCAATGAAAGCAACATAAAGTGCCAAATTCACTATTGCTGCGCAACGTCATAATGCATCCTATGCAGCAATGGCTCTCTAAACCTACCCAGAGAAATGCTATAAATATGCAAAGTTTCAGCAGGCTTTCTGAAGAACCTTATATTTCAGGAACTCAAAAAATCCAAAGTCTTAATTTTTGAAGCAAATCCCACTAATATGTCCTTACACGAAGATACCACAGTCTATACTCTTAACGATAGCAATAAGATCCCTGCCATTGGGCTTGGAACCTGGAGAACTACTCCCCCTGACAGCGCCAAAGATATTGTGAAGGCAGCTATTGAAAACGGATACAGGCACATTGACACTGCAGCCATTTATGGAAACGAGGATGAGGTTGGCCAGGGAATTCGAGCTGCTAACGTGCCAAGAGAGGAGGTTTTTGTAACCACAAAATTGTGGAACACCGAGCACAAGAACGTCAAGGGTGCCTTCGATGAGTCGTTGAAGAAGTTGGGCTTGGATTACGTGGACTTGTACTTGATCCACTGGCCTCTTGACGGCGAGTTCGACGACAAGAACGCCAGCATCAACGAGTCTATCGAAACATACTTAGAGGTGCAGAAGCTCAAGGAGAGCGGGAAGGCCAAGTCCATTGGTGTGTGCAACTACACACAGAAGAAGCTCGAGAAGCTCTTGGCTCATCCTGAAGTTACCGTGACTCCGGCTGTCCTCCAGATCGAGGCACACCCATTGTTGCCCCAGCCTGAGTTGTACGCCTTTACAAAGAAGCACAATATCAGAATCACTGCCTACTCGCCTTTGGGCGGAGACGGAGCTCCTCTTTTTAAGGATGAGACTATAAAGGCCTTGGCTGAGAAGTACAAAGCACATCCCGCACAGATCTTGGTTTCGTGGGCCGTGCAGAGAGAGACAGTTGTGTTGCCTAAATCTGTCAAGACCGAGCGACTCGTCTCCAATAAGAAAGTGGTGAAGTTCAGTGACGATGACTTTGCTCTCTTGAACAAGTTGGCGGAGAAGGAGGGTGCCAGAAGGACCAATAACCCATTGCCTGCGATTTTCGAGGATTAAGGACTGCTTTTACAAAAGAATGGTATTGTGGCTGTGAAGCATGCGTTGATATGGTATGATAGAGCGGATGAATGATGCAAGAGTTCAGTTACATACTTAGAGTGGTAGCGGCTTGGTCATTTTATATATCCTAGTACATACATTCTAGTACATATACTAGTATATTCTTGGTACACTCTAATGCAGTACACTAATATTTTAATACTTTAAGTATTCAATTGTAAGCATTGTGTTTTAAATTATTCAAACCATTTCAAAATTCAAATCATTTCAAAATTCAATCATTTCAAAATTCAAATCATTTCAAAATTCAAATCATTTTAAAATTATTCAGTGCGACAAAATTATCCAAACCATTTCAAAATTATTCAGTGCGACAAAATATTCAAACCATTTCAAAATGTTTGCACTTCGCAAATCTTTCAAACCAAATGGCATAATGTTACACCGACTCATTACAATTCAATATTTGAAATCTTACTCTGAAGGATTGCCTTAAGTGTACCATTTGCGAGTCTTCCAATCAATGGTCGAAACGGACAAACTAAAGTAGTTTCCATGTTTCCTGTAAATTAATGTTGTATTTGGTTGAATAATTTTGAAATAGTTATTTTGTCGCACTGGTTTGAATAATTTTGAACTAAACTTAAAGTGTGGCTATGATAAGCCTGCACAATGGACCAGCTCAGCAACCATGGCCCACAGTATGTGCCAGGTACTCTCGCAATGCAAGTTCATCATTGTTTCAGAAACCTCATCTTTCATGACACTACCTCCCTCTCATTGAGAATCATCCTCATTGAGAATCATCCTCATTGAGACTCCCCCTCAGACTCCCCTTTATTAAAGACTCCCTCTCATCAGGTTGCTACATGTCATTCAAGAACATGGCTCATGACGTGCGTCACTTGTCCCGAGAATTCTCACGGTTGCCATGCATCTACCCCGCGTCCAAGTATATAAACACCAGGCCCCCCACGCTCTGCTCCATGCTATTTCCTCGACACTTTTCTCGTTTGCTCCTGAAGTCTCATAGAAACATCATGTCGTTACACACCAATACCAGCACCTTGAAGTTGAACAATGGGCTCACCATTCCCCAAGTGGCACTTGGAACCTATGAATCCGTCGAAGGAGACGCCAAGAAGGCCGTGGAATTCGCCTTGAAAAATGGCTACAGGCACATTGACACCGCAGCCTTTTACGGTAATGAAGAGGAGGTCGGAGCTGGAATCCGCAGCTCCGGCGTGCCCAGAGAGGACATTTTCTTGACAACCAAGTTGTGGAACCACGACCACAAGAGAGTTGCCGAGGCATTCAACGAGTCGTTGGCCAGATTAGGCTTGGATTACGTCGACTTGTATTTGATCCACTGGCCCAAGTCGCTTGACCCCAAAACCGAAAAGCCTTATGACGACTGGAACTACGTGGACACCTACAAGGAGTTCCAGAAGTTGTTGAAGACCGGCAAAGTCAAGTCCATTGGAGTCTCCAACTTTACACAAAAGAAGATCGAGACGCTTTTGAGCGACCCAGAGGTCACGGTCAAGCCCGTGGTCAACCAGATTGAGGGTCACCCATTGTTGCCTCAGCACGAGTTAACCAAGTGGTTGATTGACCAAGACATTGTGGTGCAGAACTACTGTCCATTGGGCTCCTCCAGAAGTACATTGGTCACCAACGAAACCATCGTGGAGATTGCCAAGAAAAACAACGTGGACCCAGGCCAGGTGTTGATTTCCTGGAGCGTGCAGAGAGGAACGGTTCCATTGCCCAAGTCTGTTTCCGAGAAGAGATTGATTAGCAACTTGAAGACCTTCACGTTGAGCGAGGAGGACTTTGAGACCATCCAACAGCTTTCAGAGAAGCAGGGTGTGAGAAGGACGGTTGAGGACGATGTCTTTAGTGACTAAGTGGTATAGATGAGCATGTATAGATGGTGATTGAACAAAGAGGTAAGATGTAATTATCCCTGGAAACATACATATGTAATAATAGACCTTGGCGAAATCCACAGCCATGACTAACCATCACAAGGAATGTTGGTGAGAAAGAACAGGCAAGATTACTTTAGCATTATGGTTTCTGAAGGAACATTTGTATTATATCTTGAACAGCAGTGAGTCCATTCACTAGCTCGAGGTTTTTTAGACCAGGTACAGTATATACATCTAGAAATAGTCTATTTATTTTAGTGTTTCAAGTTTTTAGTCTAGACTAGAGCAGTCTAGTTTCTAGAAAATTGCGAATTTTGCTGCACTTCTAATGGAATGTGAAAGCTCCTAAGAATCTAGTGCTGCGCCAGAAAAAGTGCGCTCAAAAATGACAAAAATAAGTCAAGTTCGAAGATTCCAAAAATCCTGCATTTAACCCGAAGTCTCAGTCAGGCATGCGGCCCAAAGATTTCGTCTTCAACATGATAAAATAGAATACCAGAAATGACTTGTGGGGCAACAAACTTGGCACTTGAAATTGATAATAATTTCAGAGATGGACTTTCCTAGAGTTTATAGATTCTGATTATGACTCCACAGATAAATTTTTCCAAAGTTTACAGATTCTGATTATGACTCTACAGATAAATTTTTCCAAAGTTTATAGATTCTGATTATGACTCCACAGATAAATTTTCCCAGAGTTTATAGATTCTGCTCCCTACTAGACACTACTGTAGAAACATCAGATTCTAGTGTCCCACTACGAGTTTAATAGTTCGAAAATATCAGCATAAATCTAATCCTTTTCGTGGTAAACTAATTTCCATACCTAGTGAAGCACGTCGGAACAACGCCTCAGTTAATGCCAAGACTCGGAGACGGGAAAACTCGCTTGAATTTCGCAGCAGCTCGTGAAAATTCCGCGCCATGAATGCCCATGGGGTAAACTCGCAAAAATGCGGGGGTATAAATACCCCACGCCAAACTCATCAAATAATTCACCAAGCCCATCAACCACTCAACTACTTCACCTACATCACATCGTCTACTCATCTACATCAACCTAAATGACGTCCAAGGAAATTAACCGCGAGCTCGTCAAGTACGCTTACGAAAACCTCAACAACCTTCCCAAAGGTGAAGAGTACGAGAAGATGATCTCTTCCGTCCCCTACGACTGCTTCAACAAGGAATTGTGGACCAGGAGAAACCTCGCGCACGAAGATGCGCTTGACTATGCCGATATCAGAATGAAGCACTTTGACAACGATATCCAGAAACACCAGGAAGCCCGCATCAAGCACTTATCCAAGATCTTTGGCCAGGTGCAGCCAGACACGGTGTTGGAGCCACCATTCTTCGTGGACTACGGTTTCAATGTTAAGGTGGGAAAGGGCTTTTATGGTAACTTTAATTTGACGCTTTTGGACTGCACCTTGATCATCTTCGGTGACTGTGTGTTGATTGGGCCCAACTGTACGTTCACCACTGCCACGCACCCCACAGACCCCAAGTTGCGCCGCAATGGCGTGGAGTATGCGTTGCCCATTACCGTGGGCGACCACGTTTGGTTTGGTGCGGGAGTTAACGTCATGCCAGGTGTGACTATTGGAAATGGTGCTGTGGTGGGTCTGGGTTCGGTGGTGACCAAAGACGTGCCTGCAAATACTGTGGTAGTTGGGTGTCCTGCTCGGGTCATTAAGCACTTGACTCCTGACGACAACAAGGATGACTATAAGAAATAGGCCGTGTATAGTAGTAGTGAGTAATAATAGTCCAGTAAAGTAGATTAGTAGATAGTAGAGTAAAATCTTTATAGTAGATGACATTGCTTGGTACTTGTCTATTAAACTCAGTATCTCGGTATATTCGATTCTTTTTAAACCTTTCAAAAGCAAACTTGGCTAAATTGATCTACTCTACATTCTATTTCTACAGACTCAAGAGTACTGAGAAATGATTTAGAATCACTTGTAATTTTTAGAGTGGTTTGAGAAAGAGGCTTTTCAATCCTGTTTCTCTCATTATTGGAATATTTCTGGTGTGCCCAGTATTGCATGGAGAGTCAAATTAGCCATTCATAGAGATTAAGTAGTCTGAATTGTGGTAGAAGTCAAGTGAATGAAAAAAGTGTTAGTCTCGCAGGTACAGCTCCTGTACACTAGGCTCACCATCTGGACTCTAACAGTGAGGTGAATGCGACTGACTTATTAATACCACTTTGCATATCTATCTTTTTTAGGAGGGGGTGCCACATATTACGATTTTATAAACTACTTCCTAATCGAATTAATTATTTCAGCGGATCCAAACTTGTCATGTTCAATTTATTGATATCTAATGGCTGAGTTAATGGCTTTCTCGGTAGGATCCAACCATATGATACAAGTTTGGCAAATCCATCTTTTATTGATAATGGACGTATGTAGGATAAAAATGAACTAGGCGTATTACGAAAGTAAGGTATCACATGGAATTGGTTTTTAGTATTCGGAGTTTCGCAGTATTCTGGGTATTGTCAGTTCTCAGTTCTCATTTCTCATTTTCTCAGTTCTCATTTCTCAGTTTCTCAGTTTTCAGTATTCTCAGTTTTTGCAGTAATCGCACACTCTGCAACACATTACAGTGTTTCTCAAAATTATTCAAACCAGTACGACAAAATTCAAACCAATACAAGTTTAATTCACAGGATAACATGGAAATACTTTAGTTTATCCGTTTGACCATTGATTGGAAAACTCCAAGAGTAGAATACATAAGCAATAGTCCAGTTATAAAATACCTGATTACTGAAATCTATTAAAAGTTGGTGTGAAACATGATGTTTGGTTTGAATAATTTTATCGCACTAGTTTGAATAATTTTGAAATATTGTTGAATAATTTTGAAAAACACTGTATGAATAATTTTGTCAATAAATAATTTTAAAAATACTGTACAACACACCACACACTACCCACTAAATTTAATTACTCCTCAGATCTTTGAATTCTGACCTCCATCCGTTTCTCATACTCAATTACTTATCTCTCAGTTCTTACTCTCACTGAGCATGATCATATCAAACCCCAATTCTTCAAAAACTGAACATAAAGAAATACACTTGATCCTTATATAGAAGAGTAAAACATTTCTGTAGCACCCTATTGTTAGTCAGTACTGGCTTGGACTTCACATAATAAAGCCTGTGCGATACTAGTGGGCTCGTCACGTGGTATCCTCACCTTCCTCAACGCTGCCACCTACTCACTAAACTCCACTAACCATGAGCTATGACGGCCAATTCAATGACAGCGACTTCATCATTGCAGACGAAGAACCCGAAGCTCCCCAGGGTTATGGACGCAGTATACAGGAACCGAGCCATGGTCCCTCGTCTCTTTCCAATGCCCCCCAGCCCGAACATACTAGTCTGAGCTTCGCATGGACCCCCAAAGTGGACTTATCGTCTGCATTCACGCCATTTGTCACATCCAGCGACTTCCTGCAAAATAACACTATCCGGGAACGACAGTTTAACGGAGGCGATACGCTAGACGAGCCTGTTTGGCATACCCTAAGGAGAGACTTGATGCAGATCTTGCGACGCTTAGCCATAGTGGTATGGCCAGCTCAGCTCCAGAAAATGGCCCAGATTCAGCAGGCCCGCTTGGTGGACATGGCGGCTCAAAATGGCATACAATTGCCCGCCCTGGTCATGCATCCACTCCGCCCTGTTTCTGAAGACTATGACGATGACAACATTGAGGCACACACACTGCCGGACACAGTGGTGTCGCTCGATTGGGATTTGTGGGGCCCGCTCCTTTTTTCTTTGGCGTATTCCGTGACTATGGGTGCCGCTGCTCCAAAAAAGCAGACAAACGTGGTGTTTTCCGGCACCTTTTCGTTCATCTGGATCTTCTATTTGGTGGTGGGAGTCAACATTCAGCTTCTACGCGGCTCCATCTCGTTCTTGTCGGCAATCAGTGCTACAGGCTACCTGATTTTTCCTATAGTGGTGGGGGCTATTCTTAGCACGGTGCTTATTCCATGGCGACTTGTGAGGCTAATCTTGATGCTGGTGTTAACGCTCTGGAGCATATATGCTGCTAGCATGAGCTTGAAATGCCTGGGAGTTTTGCCCGGACGTGTTCTCTTGGCGCTATACCCGGTGGTGCTAATGTATGCCACGTTGTCTTGGCTTGTGGTGATCACATGAGAAGGTTTAAGCTGTAGAGTTTTGGGTATCGAATAATTAATCAAACAAAATTTTGATCCGTTGGAGAGAAGCACATGTAAGCAATGATTATGTCCATAGTTGACGAAATGCCACAGGCCAAAAGTACTTGAACTCTTATATTCTTGAACTCTTATATTCTTGAGCTCTCATATACTTGAGCTCTCATATACTTGAGCTCTCTTACATATGTGCTTTCTCAAATTTTCGATCTATTTCGTTGTGGCCAAGCTGGTTGCGCGCGCGCGCCAGACGGAGGTTCGATTCCTTCGGCTTAACATTTATCGTGATGAATAAAATGGATGTGAACAATCTCTGAGTGGGGCCAACGGCTTCACGTAGATTACAAAACCTGCCTTCCTACTGAAAATGTTCTTTTTACTACATCCAGCTAAGCAATCCATTGCATAATAGCATCTATACTTTATTACTAACATCACTGTGGTGAAGCGTCTCTAATACACCATCAGTGAAGTCTCAAGAACCACTCACCCCACGTCTCTTCTGCCTCTCGAGCTTGGCGATGTACTTCAAGTCGTCTTCACTGGGCTCGAATATATGCCATATAGTGTAATGCGGTAAGCCTCCAACCCGGAATCCCATGGCCTTGGCAAGCTTTCCAAAAGCTTCTGTTTCTGCGTGGTTCCAAAACGTGAATGCAGGAAAGTTGACTCCCTGGCGGAAGATCTTAGCCTTGGCGAGAATGGACACGCCTCCAACTCCATCCAAATCCACCACCTCATCTGCATTGCCGGTAGGGTCTCGAATATACGCCAAATGCACTCTGTAAGTCGGATACTCAGCGTAGCCTTCCACAATAACATCGTCTTCATCAAGCTCCTTGGCGAGTTCAAGAGCAGGATCGGATTCAATCCACGAGTTTAAATCATATGGCTGCTCACTACCCAAATATGTGGGCAATGGTCTCCAGATATTAGGCACCATCACGTCGTAGTCATGTTTCATCAAGTCCTGTATCACGGAGCCTGGACATGTTTCGATATCGACATCTCTCCAATACACCCACGAATGGTAGGGCTTGAGTGCATTGGAAGTAAGCCAGTTACGGGCGCGACCCATAAGCTTCCGCCGAATACCTTGCACCTTGACTGCATGTCTGTCAGAAAAGCCTTGGCCAATCACCTGGCCGAAATCCTTCACGTATATGGAAACAGACCTGAAGGGGACACGATATCCTGCATGATACAGGTCTGGCGAGTTGTATGCCTTGTACACGTTCCTCATGTACTCCCCGTCCATGTACGACTTGTACAAGTCGCTTGTACCCTTGACATTTGCGTTTCTTTTCTCAGTTTCTAGTGCCACCAAATCATCGGCCAAAGTGCCATTTTGCAAGGCAACAGAGAACTCAAATACTGTTTCCAAGGTCGAGTCGCCTGGAGAACAATCAGAAACCAAAAATGCAATGTCGATTAACGAATGATCATAGGTCAAGTTCATGAGATTATGAAAAGCCATAGGCAACACGTGTTCAGCATTACGTAACGGCATTAGAAACAACACCACGTCCTTCTGGCTGCCGCCTTGGTAGTCTGCAAGATCGTAGACTTCCACTGTGTTTTTGTAGGCCACATCGGGATCCTCAAAGGTTGTTTCAGGGGTTTGTTCCGTCACTCCATCTTTTGTAACAGAGTAAACCTTGTGGGTCTGGTTTACCACTGGAGTATAGGTTTGTCCAACGAAAAAGCGGTAACCAGAAAATAGAAATATTAGCAAGCCGACTCCAATCCAAAGTCGCTTAGTGGTCACTCGAGACGGGCGCTTGGGCTTGAGTTTGCTGTTGTAGCTATTGTTAGTATGCTGCAAGCAAGGGGGCTAGATAGGAGAGATTTTTGAAGCTTTTGTTTTGATTTCTCCAAGTCTGGTAGAGTTTGCACAAAGGGCCGTATACATACACCGGAAGATCGGACTTACTCCGTTTGAGACTGTTCATGGCGAAGTATTGATGCAATATGAGGGACCAAAAAGTGAACACACGAGGTAGAATTTGATCGGGTAGTCTATGCAGGCGCGCGTCTCCAGAAATCCCCAGTGTCGAAGATGACAAGTAAACGAAGAGTGAGAGTTGCGATTGGACTTTTGCATGATTTTCCACTTGATGCACACCTCGGGGGGACTGTGATGATTCAAGATTAAGGTGTGGGTACTGTAGTAATTTTGGTCAAGAATTTTGACACTGCACGACTTGAACATAACAAACGAGTAACCATTTGACAGATCAAATTAACGTGGCGCAAATTAAGTTATCAAGCTGCAGATCAAGTTGTCAAGCTGCAGATCAAGTTTTAGTATCTGTATGTGAATTCGTCATGACGTATGGACTGCTAGAGTTGCCATTGTCGACTTCTAGAGACTTCCCAGATACTCCATCACTTGACTTAGACACTTGAAGACCCCATCACTTTACTAAGACTTTCTCAAACACTTTAGTAGACTCATCACTTGACTAATACTTTCTCAAACACTTTAGTAGACTCATCAATTGACTTATACTTTCTCAAACACTTTAGTAGACTCATCAATTGACTTAGATCTTAGAACAGAAAGTACAACACCCCACCCAGCGTGCCTAGACTACTTCCTGAAGGCCGTTTTCTTCAGGCTTGAACCATTCTTTTTTTAACGTGTCCCAACACTCTCGAGCTAGAACGGTTGCCTCGTTACCACCCTTATCCGAAGTTCCTTCGATGTAGACCTTGAGCTTGGGTTCAGTTCCTGAGCCTCTGCAGGTGAACCGAACCTTTCCACCATTCTCTTTCTGGAGTAATCCCGTGATCATCTGAGATTTGGCATCCACAGGTAGCAAGGGCTTATTGTCTGGCGTGGAAGAATCGTAGCCGATGGTCAAATCTCTCCATTGCAACACTGTAAAAGCACCAATCTGCAGCGGACACTTATCATAAGAAGCGCGAATGGTGTGGTCAAATATCTGCGTCGTTTTCAGCAAGTCCCTAAGCTTATAGTAGCCATTGCACTCTTTATACCATCCGTAGCGGGTATAAATCTGCTCCAATTTCTGTACGGGGTCAATGTCGCTGTTGGAAAACCATGCTTCGTAGAGCCGCATCCACACCACCGCGGCAGATATGCCATCCTTATCATTGACAAGAGAAAACATGTATCCAATGGCTTCCTCATAGGCAAACGGCACCAGCTTTCCAATTTTCTTGAGATCGATAGCTTTGTTTCCAATCCATTTGAACCCAGTCAAAGTGTCCACGAAATGACACCCGTTTTGAGCTGCTATAGCACCCAAGAGCTGTGATGACACAGTCGAGTTCACAAGAAAAGTATCGGCAAGTTGGGATTTTGGCGTGAGTTCTTCGATAATGTAGGTTGCAAACAAAATGCCAATTTCGTTTCCAGTCAACTGGTGCCATTTGCCTTGCTTAGTCTGCACGGCCACGGAGAAGCGGTCAGCATCCGGGTCATTTGCAAGTACCAAGCGAAGGCCTAGACTCTGGGCCTTTTCAATGGCCAAATCGAGAGCGCCCGCCTCCTCAGGATTGGGAAACTTCACGGTAGGGAAGTCTGGGTCGGGCGCGCTCTGCTGCTGCACACTATGGTAGGTCACACCCAAGTCCAGACAGATGCGGGCAAACATCTCTTCACCCACGCCATGGATGGGCGTATATACAAACTCAAAGGATGTCTTTAAATCTGCAGCCAATTTTGTCTTGACGGCATTGGCATAGATCCGAGAAAGCTCTGGTTTCACAAGCACCAAGTTTCCGGCAGCCAAGCCACGAACAAAATTGCGATCCACATCCCAAACGCCCTTATCGATCCACGGACTCAAGTTTGCATCAATACAGGCTGCAATTCCTTCGTCATGGGGAGGAATAATCTGACATCCATTTCCATAGTACACCTTGAAGCCGTTATCATTGGCCGGGTTATGTGACGCAGTCACCATAACACCTGCAGATGCTCTGTAATGGTCAATTCCAAAGGGGACCAAAGGAGTGTGGCAAAGTCCATTCATTTTGGCCTTTACCTCAGTCCTTTGAGTGACACTTTCAGATTGTGACTTGTTTGCAGTAGAACTTTGAGTAAAACTTGCAGATTGTGATTCGGTTCCCTCAGATTTTCCCTCAGATTCGTTTCCCTCGGATTTTCCCTCAGATTCGTTTCCTTCACTTTGTCTCGACTCCTTCAAAATGTCTCTTGACTCCTGGGAAATCTCGCTCGTCCCGAGGTAGTAGACATGAAACCCTGAAGCCAAAGCGACGCTGGCTGTTATCTCAGCAAATCTCTGCGAGTGGTGGCGATGGTCGTGGCCAATCACCAAGGAACGATCACTTGGGGCAGTGTTCTTAGTCAAGTATGCCACCAAGCCTTGTGACGCCTGCATGATAGTAACATCATTCATATGGGCAAAGCCGGACTCCATGGACGAGCGGAGACCGGCAGTTCCAAAGGCAATTCGAGGGGACATTTTGGCGTCAAGGCTTTCATAATCTTTGGCAGCATGAAGAGCTTGGATTTCCGTCCGGGACTGGCGGTTGGGGTCAACGGCAAGCCATGCTTCTACAAGTGCATCCAAAGAAGAAGTGTCTGGCATATTGACAATGGCGATGGACTTGTAGAAAGCAGGTAGATGGGATATCAGTATAGGTAGATATCAGGTTCAACAAGATAAGTAGAAAGCGGATAGAGGATGAATATGGGGATGGAGTAGTTGAGGTTTAATACAATAGATGCCGCGGGCTATATGCAGGACCACGGCATTGAATATACAATGAGGGTACAGTATTTTTCAAAATTATTCATACCAATATTTCAAAATTATTCACAGCAGTGCGACAAAAATATTCACCAGTGCGACAAAAATATTCATACCAGTGAGACAATTATTCACACCAATATTACAAAATTATTCATACCAAATACAAGTTTTAATATATAGCATAACATGGAAACTACTTGAGTTTTGTCCGTTTTGACCGTTGATTGGAAGTCTCCAAGAGTAGAATTTAATAGCAATCAGCAGGATTTAAAATATCTTTATTGAAAACTATTCAAAGTTGGTGTGAAACTTTATGCCATTTGGTATGAATAATTTAGATTGGTATGAATAATAGATTGGTATAAATAATTTAGATTGGTATGAATAATTTATATTGGTTTGAATAATTTATATTGGTTTGAATAATTTATATTGGTCTGAATAATTTATGTTGGTTTGAATAATTTGTCGCACTGGTATGAATAATTTTGAAAAATACTGTACACATTGAGGGTATAGAATGCAAGGGCATAAAATCTAGGGCTTAAAATGATGATGTGATATGCTAGTTTAGTATAGAGTGATCGATGGTAAGTGATCGATAGTAAGTGATGGTTGCAGTTCTTGGTACACCGGTGGTCTGTGCTATGGTACTATTACATATGATATACAGTCTATGCTGAGATGAGAGGATCAGAATCTAAGACTCCACCGGCTTAGTAGAACTTGACCCAAATCACTTCTATATTTGCCAGAAAATCAGAAATGTCCTGGCGTTGTGATCATCTTGAGAAGTCTCGATGAAAACATCCAATAGGAGACTCCATGGACTCAGATTTGGTGAGGAAGAGATTGGGTGAGGAAGAGCTTGTGTTTCGGGAATTGCAAGCAAGTGAGCAGTATCATAGAGTCTTGTCATAGTCTCATAGTCTCATAGTCTCATAGTCTCATAGTCTCATAGTCTTCCTAGTTCTCAGTTCTCAGTTCTCAGTTCTCAGTTCTCAGTTCTCAGTTCTCAGTTCTCAATCGGACTTTGCCATATCTGGGAAAGTGATTTCGTACTGCACAAGCTTACCCTGCTGGAGACCACATACCTTCAACACCAGGTCGGTTTGGTACTGTTCAACAGCAGACGCTAACGATATCAGCTTCAACTCTCCTGCAATATCCAGCACGTTTTCGTGCCAAGTCTTGCCCTTCTTGGTGTAGAGGTGCACCTGGATGGAGTCTCCATTGGAAGTCACCAAAGCCTGGCACGAAGGATCCAACACAAAGTCCGTGGGTCCTGCAGCAAAAGAAAAGGTATGGACAATGGAGTTCTTGCGCAAGTCGAAAATCACCACGCTGGAACTTTGCCCACTGGTGGTGGCAGCCACGAGCCAATAACCATTGAGCGCAAAGCGCACTTTGGTCACCGTATGGTCCTTTTCCACGGCAATCTCCGACACCTTTTGGCGGGTAGTGACGTCGTAAATGTCAATGGAGTTTTCCTGTGAAACGCCAAACAACGTTCCGTCCACATGGAGGTCGGAGGCATGGATGTCCTTGTCCACCCGTACACCAGCAATTGGGCCATTTGAGTCACACAAGTCGAAGGATTTTTGTCCGACTGCCACGAAAAATGGTTCCAGGGGATGAGCAGCAAGGTTATGAATTTCGCCTGTCTCAAAGCCGTTTGTATTGCTAGAGTTTTTTTTGTTGTCCTCATGGTTTTTTGGTGTGTGGATAAATTTCACCTGTGTGCCGCATGCTCCAAACGGCACATTCTCTGGCCCCGAGAGGTACAGTAAAATCAGGAAATTATCAGCGGAGCTTTCAGAAATTTCGTGTGAAGTCAAAGATAGAACTCTAGTTCCGCTAGCGCCGGACACCACGGCCTCGGTCGAAGGGCCATTCACTGCATATGCTTGTATGTCCATATCCACCAAGACATGGACATCAGAGATATGGACCTTTGAATTCTTGGAAAATGTAAAGGGGAATTTTGTTTTTTTGTGGAGCTGGAAAAGTGTTTCTCGAGCCAGACTTAGAGAACGAGTGATGTTTGATACCTTGTCTTGTTCCTCCTCCACCTCTCCATTCTTTACCTCTCCATTCTTTACCTCTCCATTCTTTACCTCTCCCTTCTCCACCTCTCCCTTCTCCACCTCCTCTCCATTCTCCCCTGAAGCCCCCGCACTGGCAATAGATTCAGACAACATGGTCAAAGCTTCGCGGGCGTCATCCCTTTCCTTGGTCAAGCGAGCAATCACTCGAACCGCCGCATCGTACTTATAAAGTGCCGAACTCAAGTCTTCTCGGGCAGACAGAAGATATTTTCGAAGCTGGAATGTTTCCAAGGCCAAAGCATCCCACTCATTTTGAAAAGCCTGGAGCATTGTAGGAATAGAGTTGAACACCGGCGGCTTGACCTCGCCGTATGCTGGCTGCTCTGTGCGGAGCACCACTAACTCACTGGCTTCCAACGGCTGCTCGGAAATGGGGTCTTTTCCTGCAGTGGCAATGTAAGACTCGATGAGTTTCTTTTCGAAAATGGCCCCGCTTTTGGGCGACACCACGGGCGTGGTGGCGAGCTGCCCTGATAACGCACAGATCATGTAGTTGTTGTGGAAGAGATGACGATGCGCACGGATATATGTGAGGTTGCGAGCCCTGTCCTATATATAAGATATAGATAGTAGTATCAATGTATGATAGATGATGCATTTGATTTAGATAGTAGTATCAATGTATGGTAGATGATGCTTTTGATTTAAATATCATGAGTAGCAGTATACCAGTATAATCGAATAGTACCATTTACTATCTACTAGTTAAATCTGTTAGTACTATCTACAAGTACTATAGTACTATTTACTAGTACTATACTACTATTACTGTACTACTATCTACTAGTACTATCTACAAGTACTGTACTAAGATACTGCTATACTACTATACTACTATACTACTATACTGCTATACTACTAGACTACTATAGTACTATCTACTAGTACTATCTACTAGTACTGTCTACTAGTACTATCTACTAGTACTGTCTACTAGTACTATCTACTAGTACTATCCACTAGTACTGTTACATTCTTTGATGACGTCAAGTGCCAGATTGTTCATTGCATTCGTGCATAATTCCTTGAAGAGGGAATCAGGTTTACTTATATAGACTTCGATGTTATCCATCCCGAAGTTAAGCTAGTGAAATGTTCAGGCGAGTGGTAGTAGGATGGAACAGGGAATGTTGCATTACGAGGTTTCAGAGTGGCAGTAGTACGGAGACTGGGGATGCTGCTAAGTTTCTGACTACACAGCCTAGCCTATAATTGCTCATATAGGTAGTGTACTTATGGTGTGTCTAACACTACTAGTCTTATACTAGTACTATACTGCTAGTACTACACTAGTACTATACTAGTACTCTACTGGTACTATACTACTAGTACTACTCTACTCGTACTATACTGCTAGTACTATACTATTAGTACTACCAGACTACTAGTACTACTATTAGTACTACCAGACTACTAGTACTATACTATTAGTACTACTACTCTACTAGTACTATACTATTAGTACTACTACTCTACTAGTACTACTCTACTAGTACTACTCTACTAGTACTACTCTACTAGTACTACTCTACTAGTACTACTCTACTAGTACTAGACTACTACTCTACTCGTACTATACTGCTAGTACTATACTATTAGTACTACTACTCTACTAGTACTACTCTACTAGTACTAGACTACTAGACTACTAGTACTGTACTAC
The DNA here is from genome assembly GCA_008065195.1 of Metschnikowia amazonensis. Taxonomy (NCBI): domain Eukaryota; kingdom Fungi; phylum Ascomycota; class Pichiomycetes; order Serinales; family Metschnikowiaceae; genus Metschnikowia; species Metschnikowia amazonensis. The sequence goes on from VATE01000011.1 coordinate 155,435, forward strand.
TAGACTACTAGACTACTAGACTACTAGACTACTAGACTACTAGTACTACTCTACTAGTACTAGACTACTAGACTACTAGACTACTAGACTACTAGACTACTAGACTACTAGTACTGTACTACTATAATACTATACTAATAGTACTATCTAGTAGTACTTCTGCTCTAGTAGTACTATACTACTACCACTATACTACTACTCTACTACTACTGCTACTACTACTACTACTAGTACCACTACTACTAGTACCATCTACTAGTACTGTAATAACATAATACTACTATACTAATACTACTACTACTCTACTACTACTACTACTACTAGTCTCCATAGGTTCACTACCTCTATGAGCAATTATAGCCCAGAATGCACAGTCAGAACTCCGCAGCATCCGCTCTCCATCTACCGCAGTCTGAAACCTAGTGATTAGATTGCATCAAATCGGAATTGGAATGAACATTTTCCATGAACAAAGTATTGAATTTGATCGGAGCTTCGTTGAATTTTCGGTTGCCATTGTCAAATTGTTCATGGAGAATATAAAGTATTTTCAGTTCCATTCTACTACCACTGACTGAAACATTGAGTCGCCCTTAACTCTGGGATGCGTAACATCCCGAACCCACTCTTTGATGATCATGCATGAATACAATGAATAATCAGGCACTTGAAGTTATCAGTCCACAAATCTACTACACTACAACTTTACTACCACAATTATACTACTACACTACTACTACAATTATACTACTACTACACTACTACTACACTACTACTACACTACTACTACTACACTACTACACTACTACACTACTACACTACTACACTACTACACTACTACACTACTACACTACTACACTACTACACTACTACACTACTACACTCCACTACTACTACACTACTACATTATTAATACTACTACTCTAAACTACTGTGAATTCTTTGGTGCGTAGTCTTGTATTTATTGATCCCAAATAGTGGAACTCGGTCTTTTGTAGACTTCAGTATATCACATGGTAGATATAGACCATGCTTCTCTTAGGAAGTATCTCTGCACCACTGTTATCCTGGCAACCTAGAATTGTGGAAATTTATTAACTCGAAATGCCAACTGAAATAGTAGATCTGCACATTCATTAGACCTACAACTCGGTTTGCCAGTCCAAAATATCCTTCTGTCTCCTGCAATAGTATAATATTCGATAAGTTAATGTGCATCTATGACTTTTAGATAGAGTTTCACAGTCTAGTAAGTATGATGCTGATTACCAGTGCTTTAGTATTGTATAGCAATAATAAAAAGTTCTTGTAATACTCTACTTCGTATAGGGTAACAAACTGTACACCGGTAAGTCCTAGGACTCTGAGATTATCACGAATAAAACTATATAATAAAGTCAACCCAAAAAGTATAGTTTCTACAACCAGTCTACCATCTTGGTATCATCCGGTGTGCTGTTATCGTGGAACTTTTATCAATACTAGTCAATTCGTTAATTCCTCTGGGAATAGTCGGTTCTTGTCTGCAGTTGCTTCCGAACTGGGTATAATTGACTATAGGATGGTGAACATTGTCTAACAATACCCAGTGGCTTCTGTTGCCTGAGTGCACGAAACTTGTATTTAGTCTTGTGGGTAGTTCAGCCTTGGTGGATCTGACACTGTAGTATCCTGTATGTTATCTTTAATATATCCAAAGCAACATCGTTCAAGTAAAAGAGACTCTCAAGTAGTACTCAAAGTAATGGCTTCTGTTCCTTCATTGAAGTATCTATTATTAAGTACTTTCCATTACCAGTACAGTGTTCAATTATTCAAAGCAGCGCGGCAAATGATTCACATTAAAAAAATTTAAATACAGTATTTTTCAAAATTATTCATACTAGTGCGACAAAATATTCATACCATATTTCAAAGTTTCGTACCACACCGCACAATCTTTCAAGCCAAATACAACTTATGTACAAGATAGCATGGAAACTAGTTTAGTTTTGTCATTTTGCTCGTTCATCCAAGAATAATATATGTAGCCAATCGTCCAGATTAAAATATCAGGATATGAATTCGATGAATAGTTGGTGTGAAACATTATGCGTTGGTTTGAAAGCTTTGCGAAGTGGAATTATTGGATTAAAAGATTTGCGAAGTGGTACCAAAATTTTGAATTGGTTTGATTATTTTGTCGCACTGGTTTGAATATTTTGAAATGTATTCAAAAGTACCGCTTCGCACAGTCTTTTCCAAATGGCATAATGTTTCACACCACCTTTAATATCAATATTCGGAAATAATAAAATTTTCTCATGTACTAAATTGGGAGTCTTCCATTGAAGGTCAGCGAATGGAACTAAACTGGTTTCTTGTTACCTGTATAACCACAACTTATTAGGTTCTAAATTATGGTTTGAACCTTTCTGTTTCTTGGTTTATATTGTTTTCGCGCTGGCTTGAAACATTCTATTTTCTTGGTTCGAAACATTTTGCGCGCTGGTTTGAATACTTAAAACACTGTACTCTCACTTCATAACACTATTAACTCTATTACTGTATTCTCTGCAAAGACCTTTAAAGTACAGTACCTTCTGACTTTCAACATTCCTAGATCTTACCTATATCTTCAATTTACAACTTCATATACTGTACATTCTAGACTATTGTAATATTCAAATCCTTCTAGGACCGTCGAATCTAGGATACTCAAAAGTTCCATCGTACTGTTCATACTCCCACACCAAAAACACTAAGACTTTCTCTTAGTTGTAGTGCAGATAGTATGGCCTTTTTGATCATGGCTTATGGTCATACCTGATCTCATTGGCTGGCTGGTGGCGTTGTCTGGGGTGGAAGCAGCCGCAGCAGTAGCCGATGATGCTGAAAATAACGAATAGTAGAGCAGCCACGGCAGCAGACCACGAGAACGCATAGAATTGAATGGACAAGAACGACTTGACGCCGTACTCGTTCACATTATCATTGACAATGCGCCGCACAAGAATGTATGCTGCTGTGCTTAATGCTGAACCCACCAACACCACAAGAAACACGAAAACCATCACCAAGAAATTGCAGCACGAAAGAAACGAGCTGTTAGGCGTACAGCACAAGCCAACCAATTGGAACATGAGCGAGATAAATGCAAGGCACGCCCCTGCCAAAATCAACGCAAACCCGGCTATGGTCAAGTTGTGGAGAAGCGTGAGTTTGTCTTTCAAGTCACCTGGCAATCCTAAACTATCGTAGGAGATATTAGAGGCTAAATTCACCAACTGAGCTGCAAACTCATCCGATAAGCCACCGGTAAGTCCAGAAATGCCCTGGGCGTAGTCCGAAACCTTCTGCACGATCTCATGCTTGAAGAGAGTTAAGGGGTCCAACTTATAGCCGACCTTGGGCTTGGAGCAGTAAGTGTAATTGACTTTTTTGTTCAGGAACGACTTTCCAAAGCGTCCGAGTTCTTTCACCACCCGCAGGTCGTTTCCCTGGATGTTACCCTTACAATAGCCCCAGAACCCCACGTTGTAGAACTCTGAGAGCCCGAGATCCGAGATGTTGGCCTGGCTGGCAATACTGGAGAGAAGGCTGGTGATGTCACCATCGAAACCCGCAGCCAACGACGCCAAGGATGGGGGAATGGACGCCGTGGACGCAAACTGCTGTAACTCTGAAACTATGTTATCCGCATTGGCAGTGGAGATGGCGTTTGCTATGGCCGAGGTTGGAATGTTAATATCAGTCCTACCATTGGCGAGTTTCGAGGCAATAGAACCAACATCGGCTCCGCTACCTAGCCCTGATAGAAGCGAGGTAGCTCCACCAGCAAGAGCAGTAAGACTGGCCAAATCCAAGTCTCTGGCCTTAAGAGTTTTAGTAGGAGAAAGTTCAATAGGCTCTGGGACAAAGTCACGCTTGGTGCGGGCTTCAGTCAAGATGGCCAGGAGATTCAAGTTCGAGAGCTGGAACCCCAATAGGTAGTTATCGGTGAGATGTGCTTGATTCTTGTAGGAGCCCACAAGTGACCAGGTGGAGAGCACAATGGTAGCTATAGTGAAAAATAGCACTAGCAAGCGGAAAAACATGGTTAATAAAAAGGACCTGTAAAGGAGGGATTTTTCTTGTGGTGAATTGTGGAGTGTATACTCTTAGCCAGACGGTTGTTTATAGCAGTGTATGCAGGCGCGGCAGCAAGTGCGAAGCCTGCGATGATTAGCAAGAATTGAGAAATGAACTGACCAGGGAGAAACTATGTTTCAGGGAGTCTTGGAGAGTTTTGATATCCGAGGTATTCAGATTTGAACTCAGATTTGAACGATTTGAATCAGATTTAAACGATTTGAATCAGATTTGAACGATTTGAATCAGATTTAAACGATTTGAATCAGATTTGATCAGATTTAAACGATTTGAATCAGATTTAAACTCAGATTTAAATTCAGATTTGATCGATTTCAAAGATTTGAAACTGGAGAAATTCGCAAAATGTCAGAAAAGTTTGAATGCGAATTCTTATGTTGCAATCTCAAACTTCGAGGCCAGAATGAATCTGCAAGGATTTGAGGAATAAGCTTCAACGAATTTAGTGTTCGAAACAGAAATGAGTCAAATAGGTATGAATAATTGATAGGCAGGATAATTTCTAGAAAGGATAATTTCTGTAAGAATGATTTCTAGACAGGATAATTTCTGTAAGAATGATTTCTAGGCAGGATAATTTCTAGGCAGAAATATATTAGTCTAGATTTGAGTGGTTAGTTTTGAATCAGACTGGAATGAGCTCGTTATATATGAACGGCTGAGAATGGCCATCACGCGTCGACTGCGCCTGGAACTATATTTAGGTGCGCGTCGATTTCCGTAAGCGAGGTGGTCACAGCATGCAGATAACAAAGCCTTACTTCCATTCCAGTGGTCACACATTTTCCAGTTAGCCTAAGGCCAGGTTATTGTTGGAAACTTTTAAGCTTGTATTGATGGAAGAAGCTTGTATTGATGGAAGAAGCTTATATTGATGGAAGAAGCTTATATTGATGGAAGAAGTTTGTATTGTTAAAGCTTTCTGCTGTATTGTTAGAAAGTCAGATTCTGAAACCATTCTTTAGAACACTAGCTTGATTCAACAGCCATTGTTCATAACTTCGATATTGCCACAATTCTCTGGAATGTTAGGCCCTTGGCGTAAACTCTCGTAATTGTCTCAATAGACTTATTGCCCAAAATAGCAGACATTGCTAGGCATTTTGCACTGCCACGTGAGCACTTTCGCCTATGATTGGATGTACCTAGCACTCTTGATTGATGATTGCCGATTGACAGCAACTATCACAAATACTTGCATCAGCGAACATTGCATGCTGTATCAGAATGAACAAGCCATTATTTCAAAATAACCAACCATCATAACCGATGACTTTTATGGGAGAACCAGAACTACCAGGTACATTCAAATCTAAGCCCTAGTCCGTTAAATGATCCAATTCATCTAGAAGCTCCTGCTCAAGCTCATCAAGCTCATCTCCATTTTCAACGCCAGATTCTCGACTACGGGGCTTTTTGTTGCCGCTGTCGTCGTCTGATTGGTCCGATTCCTCATCCATGGCTTCTCTCTTCCGCTTACTCTCATTGTACAACCCCTTGAGGAAAGACGAGCCTGACTTTGAAGAATTCTCTTTCGTTTCCTCATCGTCATCATCTTCTTCCATTCCTTCTATCTCATCGTCTTCATCCTCACTAAGCCCAGCCAAGAAGTCATCCACTTCAGCATTGGCATCATTAAAGTCATATTCTTCAATCGATGATAGCGAATCTTTCCTGTCGCTTGCTTTCGCCTTCTGCTTTTGCACTTCCAATGCCTTCTGGTATTTCGATACATCGCTGGACGAAACGTGCCAATCTTTTTCTGTAACATCAATCAAGAAACCTTCTTCACTCACTTTTTTCCATTGGCTGAGGCACGAGAAAAGCCAGTCGGGACTTACGATTTTCACACCGGGAATGGTCCGCTTGGCCACTCGCACCTTAAGTGTGAGCCCTCCCTTCACAAAAGACGAGCTGGGATCTCTGCAAACAACATGTGTCACTTCTGGATACACCTCGTTCACCACACGCACGCCGAATTGTCTACTCCATATCACAATGTCGGCATTGTCAATATTCATGCCCAAGGGTAGGATGCCGGAGAAAAGCACCACGATGCCTTGGAGACACCGCTGCTTGAGATCTGGGATGATGGTAGTCAAGTCTGGACGCTCTGGTTTGCCTTTCAGCTCGTCTAGAAGCTGGTAGAACTTATGATGAATGGTCTCTAATGCAGTCTGGAGCGTTATAAGCTCCGTGTCGTCATCCTTCAAAAGGTTTTCCTCGTCGTCTTCCTCTTTCGGGCTTTCTGGGGTTGGGGTTTCATGATCATGGATGATTTTGTCCAAATTATGCTGTAATTTAGCCAATGGCCGGTCATGCTGTTGCTTCTCCATAAGCTGACTGCGAGTCATCAGTTGTTCATGAAGAAGATCTTGATTATTTTCTCCTCCGCCTAAATGTAAGATGCGATTAACGGGAGAATTACCTTTCCCTCCATTCTCAGAAGCATCTGCTTCATTATGATCATTTTCACCATTCTGGTCCAGATTTTCTCCATTTTGAATGTGTAACTTTTTGCCAGTATCTGAAAGTTTGATTGTCTCTGGTTCTTCCGAAGTCTCTGGTTCTTCCGTTGTTTCTGATTCTTTGAGTGAGACCGTCTCTTTTGGTATTTCTGTCTCTTTTGGTATTCCTGTCTCTTTGAGTATGTCAGTTTCTTTCTCTCCTTGCTTTGGTTCTGGATCCACAACTGCCTCGGTATCCTCCATGGCTTCTAGTCTCGCAATCGTCTTTCTCTTTTTAGACGGACCCAAAAGCTGACCATTCTTTTTCGGCAAAAAACTCAGGTTGATATCACCAATCCCCACAAAAAAGTCATAAGGAACCACTTTGATCAAATTAGATTCCCACTGCCACACATCGCCACGGTCATCAATTATGGCCACCATCGACTGGTCAACGGGAAAAAGCCGCTTGAGGTTTTTATGCGTCAACAGCCCGCTTTCGTCTCTGCTCAAAATGCGGTCTCCAAAAAAGCTCCCGTCTGGATCGATGATGTTCGCAATCGCAAGTGCATAGCTGCGCGTGGCCATGGTGTAGATGTGAAGCTCATAAAGCTGCGAAACCCTGTGAAGAAAGTCCTGGAGCCCAGGCCGCAATTTCACATAATACCAGCATTTGGAAGGCGGAGGCCGAGGCCCAGTCCAGCCTGCGGGCAAAACAGGCTCTTCCTCTAAAGAAAACGCCCGGACATCCTTCACATAAGGGTAGTTGGGGTTGTTCACATCTCTCTGCCACTCTCCTACCGTAGGGTCCACTGTGGCGTGAATCACTGTCTGATCCAAGTCCACCACCAAAATCAACTTGCGGTCCTCGACCAATTTGAGCGTGCTGGACTTTTCAATCTTGGCGGCCTCATCCATGGAGATTTTGAGCCCTGTGTTATCATGTGACATAGCAACAGTGGCTCGGTCGTCGTAACTATAGCCTGAATAGTCCTTTTCGTCCTCCACTGCTTTGCCACAAAGGGCACAGAGCCCACCATATTGCACTGTATGCGTGCAAGCTTCTGCTATCGTGTACAAGACCACACCACTGTGGGCTATTTCTTGCTGTGGGCGAACATTGACCAGAACAACCTCTCCCTCAATGGGAGACTCGAAGGTGCCAATTCTTTCAACACGAATCTTTTGCGGGGGATCCTCCTTCAGATTGGGGTCATCTTGGTAGTCCCAGTATTTGTATTTAAGGAGAGGACTGTGTTTTTGGACGCTTTGGCCGGAGCTATAGAAAACAGCACTGATGGTCACCGGAAACGGCACAGACGGCTGCAATTGCAAAGTGGTCATAATTATTAGTCAAATTAGGATGGTGAAAGGGAATCAGGCGACTTGGAAGCGCTTAAAACAGAGCTTAGGCGGTTTGGGGGTGGTTATTGTGTGGTTAGCTTGCGTGGATCCTGAGAAGCGCGAGAAAACTTTAATTGTTGAGCTTTCGGAGTCGCGATTTTGAAGCCTGGCACCTGGGGTCTTGATTAAGTAGCAGCAATGATTTCGAGACCTGAAGCTCCTTGGTTTCTCTGTGGCCTATAGCTATGTTGTGTCGATGATAAGATGGAGTGAGGACGCGAAACATGTGTTTTGTATCGCGATAAGGTGTACGGGTGTTTCATCGCAATCTGTTTACTTGGGGTGTGGATAATTATTTTGAAGGTTAATATGCAGCTGGCGCCGCCGTGTGCAGGCGCCGGGAACTGGAAACGTTAAAATAGCCGGTCGGGGTGGTTTTGATGGTGGTGGTGAAACTTGGAACTTAGGAGACTTCCAGCAGTTATTCTTTTTCTGCCGAGTAGCTAGTGGTGTCCACAGGGGCTTTTATCATTTTAGTTCCATCATTCTGGGTGTTCTAATATTCTGGGTGTTCCATCATTTAGTCCCATCATTAGTCCCATCATTAGTCCCATCATTAGTCCCATCATTAGTCCCACCATTTAGTCCCATCATTTAGTTCCATCATTCTAGGTCCTGAAGCTCGTCTGAGTCCATGTCCAGACCCCACATGGCGCTATCAATATTCATGGGCTGATCGCCCCCAACATCCTCGCCATTCTCTTGCATTTTCGTACTTGAAGCCAACGAAATAGAGTCAGCTTTAAGCGGACCTGGAGCAGCGCCGTGGTCTGTGTGCAGGACCAGGGCCAAGTCAGCCTCCAAATCTGCACCTTCCGCTTCCAATTCGGCCTCAAGATCCGCTAATTCGGCATTTGAATCCGAATCCGCGTTTAGTTCGGCCTCGTCGCCGAAATTAAACTTTATCAGGGCTTTCTCCAGTTCTTTGTCTTCTTCGAAAACAATGGGCTTATCGCCGAAACCAAGATCCTGCATTTCGTCCTCACTGTCGTCCAGTAGATTTGTTTTGGCGTCGAAGTTAAAGCCAAACTCGTAGACTCCGTTGCTTTGCTCCTTTTCCTTCTCTGCCAATCTCTTTTTTTCAAGCATCGCTTTGAGGGACGCCATTTTAGTAGTTTCGGCCTTTCGCGTCGCCTTGATCACCTTCTTGAACCGGCTCTCGAGCTCATCCTCAAAGTACTTTTTATCTTCCATACTGGCCACTTTCTTTGCAGAAGAAGAGAACATGGTTTCGGCCTTCATGAAAATGTTTTTTTCCCGGAGATTTCGGCGCCGCTGGATTTCCACAGCGTATCGTTCTTTGGCGAGCCGTCTTTTTTTGGCATACGCCACAAAATCAAAACGGTTCTTGGATTTCTCCACCACTGCAGGATCTCCTGAACTCTCTGTAGCCTGCACACGAGAAGGGTCTGCTTCATTGGCGGAATTTTTGACTTCAACTTCGTGCAAAGGCGTTTCAACGTCGCTCATCATCTCTTTTTCTCCGGACAAACTCATGATTTCCTCGTTGTCGGACTCAGACAGCTCCAGTGCCTCGAGCGCCTGCTCAAATGCGCTGTTCCACCTTGCATCATCATCGTCTATGAGTTTGTAGAGCGATACCTCATTGAGCCGAGACTCGTCGGCCAATTTGACTTTGATCTCCTTCAACTCCAGAATAGTCTGCATGTAGTCTCCTGTCAGCGTGTAGGTAAAATCCGGTGGCAAGTCTGGGAAGTATTCGGGAATATAATCACGTGGGCGGTTCTGCCGTGGCACCAATGCAGCGATTCCATATTGCTCGTTGGCATGGAACACCAAAGAAGGGTCTTCCTTATCCAAATTGTAGTGCTCTGCATTATACTCTCGTAGAATATGATTGAGCTGAGCTTTGATGGTCTGGGCGGAGGCCTTGGTTTTGTGATTGAGGGCATTGGTTCGTTGATATTCCTGGTATAGGTCTGTGGGAGAGATATTGTGAGTAAGCAAGCACATGTCAAGGTCAGAAATGCCGGGAATTCGATGGCGCTGAACCTCTGTGAGCTTATGGAGGGAATCGAACAAAGAATGCATGTATTGCCGAGTCAAATCGGTGATTTCGTCAAGGACTTCCGCAGTGAATTTGGGGTTGTTCTTAGTGCTTTGGATTGTGAGCCCTACAAGTTTGCGGAGCTGAAAATCGACAGAATCCATGTCGCCAAGATGAGAAACGGGCTGATTGATTTTGTTTTGGTGGATCCCTAGCTTTCGCTGTGGAGGCGGGATGTGTAGAAGTTCTTTGTTTGAGGACACTGGGAGATGGTCAGAAGACGTAGGATTCTCGGAATTGGACATTTCAGGGACAAGTTTTTGTGGCGCATCCATTGGTGGTGGTTTTGAAGACGCTTGGTTTGTGGTTCCTGTGGCAGGACTGGATTCCTGGTCCGCCATTGTTGTGGTGAGAGGAAAGAGCAGAGTGAGACTATATGTATTGGGAAGCGCACGACCATTTACAACAGCTTTTAAAACAGACCTATTTATCTGATAACGTATTTTATCTGATAACGTAATTTTATCTGATAACGTATTTTATCTGATAACGTAATTTTATCTTATAACGTAATTTTATCTTATAACGTAATTTTATCTGATACTCTAATTTTTACCTAATATTGTAATTGCTTCTCTGATCTCCTAATTTTTTATCTGTTATCTTAATTATTTGTATGATATCCTAATTTTTGATCCTATTATTTATCTGATATCGTAACTTTTATCTAATATTATAATTTTTATCTGATATCCTAGTTTTTATCTGATATCCTAATTTTTATCTGATATCGCAATTCTTTATCCTAATTTTGATCCCAATTTTTATCCTACTTTCTATCTCAAATCACAACTTTTATCCTCATATTCCTAGAATTCTACCATTCGTTGTTTATAAAACTTTGTCTTCGTCAACCCCAACTACTCTTTGTATTTACAATTTCAAAACTTGTTCATTAGTTGTCTGTCTGTCCAGACATACTATACAGGACTGGACAGGTGTAGTGTTAAAATGCCGACGACAACAAGTGGTCGATGGCACCCTGCACATTACCGCCACTTCTTCTCAAAGCCGCCACGTTCAGGTCAAAGTCTGAGAAGCCCATCTCGTTGAGCTGCCTCAATTGTGTCTCGTACTTCTCCTCGGGAGGTCTATTGTCGGCAGCAGCTCCACCGGAAAACGCATCCAAAGAGGGCATGCCACGGAACATGTCACTGAAGTTGGGAACTGCAGCGCCGGGTGCAGGCGCCGTGCCTGTAGGAGCATTGGGGTCCACTGTAGGGTTCGAACCCGGAGCCGGAAACGAAGCACCGGCATCAGTGCCCCGCTCCTGGAAGTTGCGCGAGAGGTTCATCATGGACCTCAAGCTGTCGGGGTTTGACAACATCTCACGGAACATGGGCTGCAACATCTGCCGGGCCTCTGGGCTCATATTGCGCAACTGGGGGCTCTGATTGATCAACATATCCATCATCTGCGGATCCAGCAACATGGCGTTCATCTGCTCGCGGAACATGGGGCTAGACATGACCGACTCGAGCTGTTCTGGGTCGGGGAAGGCACCCATGCCTCCGTCGGGGCCGAACATGGAGGCATTGGGCAACTGGGCATAGCCTGCATAGCGGGCGCCGGTCAAGTCGGCCAAAGGGTTAAACGAGCCCTGGCCTGCGGCAATGTTGGAAGGCACAGCGGAGGAAGCTGACGACGAAGAAGTGGCGCCTACACTCTGCGTCTGTGACGACTGAGTATTGGAGCTGGCGCTGGAGCTGGAGTTGGCAGCTTTTGCAGCGCCACTGCTTTTCACCAAATGGATACTATGGCCATCCTGGATCTTGTAGGAAGCCACACTCTCGGCATCTTTTAGAACTTTGCCGCTGTAGATCAAACGCTGGCTTTCCACGGGCACATCTGCCTCGGCCAGGATAATGACCTTCAAATCCTCGATGGTGGAGTCGGTGTCGACCTGCACCGAGTACTTTTTATCGCCGGACGATTTGATGGTGACTGAAATAAGCGTCATGTAAGTTGATGAGGTTTTGAAAACTTGGTTGTTGGAAGGTTTTTGACAGGTTGTTGCTTGGTGGAAAGCTTGGTGGAAAGCTTGGTGGAAAGCTTGGCTATTGAAAGAGCTGGAGCTATGAGCTTGAGCTGTTGTAGACTATGGATAGTAGCTTTGTACAGGGCTTAGGAGCTTTGTACAGGGCTTAGGAGCTTTGCACAGGGCTATAGGAACTTTGAAGAGTTTAGCTGTAAGCTGTTGAGTAGCTGTTATAAGACAAGTGCGGTTGGTGCAGTAGGAGGAAGGCGAGTAGCTTGCGTTTCGCGTCGGTGTTCGACATCTTTCGAATTGGTTCCGCGCACACTGATAACACGGCCTGCACTATGTCTATAGACTGCCTGAAGTGTTCTGCTTAGCTGATGTGTTTAAGTGGTCTGCTTAACTACTGAAGTGGTCTGCTGAGGTGGTCTAATTCAATTTTCTGATTAATTGCTCTGTTCATCTGTTGACTCACTGATTTGGTACTACTTTACTGAGTAATCTACTGAGTAAACTACTGAGTAATCTACTGAGTAATCCACTGAGTAATCCACTAAGTAATCCACTAAGTAATCCACTAAGTAATCCACTAAGTAATCTACTAAGTAATCTACTAAGTAATCTACTAAGTAAACTGCCATAGTATTTTAAAACTATTCAAAGCAGCGCGACAAAAATATTAAAACTAGTGCGATAAATTATTCAAACCAACCAAAAGTTTCGTACCTAAATATTCTTTCATACCATGTTAGATTCTTTAATACAAGTTGTATACAGGACAATAAGTAAGCTAGTCATTCGTATTGACCCTTCCCGAATGTAGTACATGAGATAATTGTTCAGATTTGAATTGAATTTTAATTCTGATAATTTTGATAATTTTGATAATTTTGATAATTTTGATAATTTTGATAATTTTGATAATTTTGATAATTTTGATAATTTTGATAATTTTGATAATTTTGATAATCTTGATAATTTTGATAATCTCTGATAAAAGTTGACATGTTCATTTGGTTTCAAAGATTGTGCGAAGTGGAAACTTTTTGAATATTGGGTTGAATACTTTGTCGCACAGGTTTGAATAATTTTGAATCACTGTACTAAGTAACTATACTAAGTGAATTACTAGTGAATTACTAAGAATTACTATGTCACTATCAAAAAGCTTTATTAAATAATTATTATCTGCCTCCGATGGCCAAAGAATTGTGCCTAGACTTGATGGATCCGATAGTGAAGTGGGGTAGATTGTGGATGTGAGTCAATTCAGAGCCACACTTAGTGCGATGGCCACGACAGTAGAACCGGAACTATCACCATGCTTGAGATTCGACGACTCACTCCCGTACAAGACTCAAATTTTGAAACCTGCCAATCATACAAAACTATATAACCGTATACTTGTTATATAGCTCCAGTCTTTTGGTGGTCCTGCATATAACTACAGGGCCAAGACAATAGGCCATCGTCTAAGATCAGCCTATTCCAGATTGGGATAAAAAGATCACCCTGCCGAGATCGGTACTTCCAATATTTCTTTGTAGTTAGAGTAGCTGAAAAGAGCGTATTTGGTAGTATGTGGTCTTGTCTCTATTCCAGTCTGTATTACTAGTCACTATTAGTCTGTATTACTAGTCACTATTAGTATGTATTACTAGTCACTATTAGTATGTATTACTAGTCACTATTACTCTGTATTACTAGTCACTATTACTCTGTATTACTAGTCATTATTAGTCTATATTACTAGTCACTATTAGTCTGTATTACTAGTCATTATTAGTCTGTATTACTAGTCACTATTAGTCTGTATTACTAGTCACTAGTACTCTGTATTACTAGTCACTATTAGTCTCTATCACCTGTCACCAGTCTCTTCCCTATTGTATCAGGTCAGTATCACGCACATCAGTGATTTCATTGAGTCGCCATGATTGAGTCTTATTGTGAGAGCATTTTACTGCAGTACTAGAACCATAACTGAACAATTCTTAAACCCATTCTCATGTAAAACAAAACGATTAGATATAGATGACTAGTCGGTAGACTTCAGACCAAACTACAGACTACAATCTTTACACTAAAACGATACATCAATCATACTTCATTATACTATACACATTAACACTAGAAGACTAAGTAGCATCACTTAAGAGTATGATCAGAATTATTAGCGTCACAGCCAGAAGTATCAACAAAATCAGTAGCGTCACTATCAAAAGAAAAGACCGGCTTCGACTTTCGGAGCTATCAGCATGGCCACTATCAGCAATATCAGCAACTGTATGTGTATTAGTATATGTATTAGTATGGGAAGTATGGGTAGTATATGTAATATCGGTAATATCGGTGATATCTGTTCCTATATCTGTTCCTATATCTGTTCCTATATCTGTTCCTATGTCTGTATTAGTATCTAGTTCGGTATCTGTGGTCAGAAGTGTCAGAGACATCCAGTGGATTATTAGTGTCTGTGATTCTTGGTAGATCTGAAGCCTAGTCAGTACTATTCATTCTTGTCACTTCTAAGGATCCCAGCATATTTAAGTAACCTTTGAGTTCTGGCTCATGTCTTGGCCGGGGCTGAGTATAGACGACAGGCTATTGTCTAGTAGCTTTCACCTGTGCGTATATGCAGGTGGGCTCATAGTGGTTCCACCTTCACTATAAGGCTAGTGTAATATCCAGGACTACAGAAATATTGAGACTTTAAAAGAGCCAAGAAATAAGACTAGTAGCGAAATCTTTATCTATGAATAGATTTGTTATGTTGGTGGTCTAGTTCGCATAGTAATTTCAATTTCCAAGCCTGACTTCAGCCGTACGCAATTCAAGACGTCTGGTTCGGAGCCCGGCCTGCCCCAACATTCCTTCCTCATTCTTGAGATGGAAACTAACCAAGAGAGACCAAGTCTGAGACAGATAATTGAAAGTAGTTTAAATTATATTGATCATTTAGTCTTATACTAGCAGCACCTAGTGTATAGATGGCAGTCGAGTAGGCCCAGCCAGTGACCAATGAAGGGATAGCTTCATTACATCAGACTATACATTAAGACAGAATAACTAGAGCAAATATACTCCAAGACTGATTAAGGACAATGGCCAGATATCAGATCATATCCATCATCATTGATCTTCACTTCAGGCATGTTTATTAATGGACTTGTACGGCTGAAAAGAGCATTAGAAGAGTTATAGAGCTGAGTAGAACAACAATAAGTGACTTTCCAGAAGTCACAGAAGTGGGGTTGGGACCTGGTGTTAACTGGTGATTCCACCACTCTTATTTCTGTGGCTCTATGATGAAAACATAAAAGTATTGACTATGACTTTTGAAGACTGGAAGTGTGAAACAGAATATTAGAGTGTAGAGTATTGAACGTGCTTTATGGAGTACAGTTTGAAAGTTTCCAAGCAGCGCGCAAATGTTTCGCACCAAGATTGACCAGCACCAAAAAGATTTAACCAGCACCAAAAAAAATCAACCAGCACCAAAAAAAATCAACCAGCACCAAAAAAAATCAACCAGCACCAAAAAAATTTAACCAGCGCGAAAACGATTCAAACAATAGCAAAATTAACCAACCAAGAAAACAGAATGGTTCAAACCAAAGTCAGAATGTTAACAATGAATTCAGTTTCGATTGTTTGAGCCTTTATTAGAAGAATCTAAATGATGCTTGAGGCAATTTTCCAGATTAATAGAATATCAAATTCTTGGAAGTTGGTGTGAACATTAAGCCGTTTGAAAGACTGAAGGCCAACTTTGAATTACAGTCTTTCAAAATTTATACGAGTGCGATTATTACAGTCTTTTTCAAAATTATTCATACTAGTGCGAAAAAAATATTCATACCAATGCGACAAAATTATTCATACCAATATTTCAAAATGTTTCATACCAGTGCGACAAAATTTTTCATACCAATATTTCAAAATTATTCATACTAGTGCGACAAAATTATTCATACCAATATTTCAAAATTATTCATACCAAGTACAAGTTTTAATATACAGCATAACATGGAAACTACTTTAGTTTTGTCCGTTTCACGCTTAATTGGAAGACTCCAGGAATAAAATGTAATAGCAATCAGTAAAATATAAAATATCTGATTACTGAAAACTAATAAAAGTTGGAGTGAAACATTATGCCATTTGGTATGAATAATTTGTCGCACTGGTTTGAATAATTTTGAAATATTGGTATGAATAATTTTGAAATATTGGTATGAATAATTTTGTCGCACTGGTATGAATAATTTTAAAAAAGACTGTACTAGTGCGACAAAATTTTTCATACCAATTTTTCAAAATTATTCATACTAATGCGACAAAATTATTCATACCAATATTTCAAAATTATTCATACCAAGTACAAGTTTTAATATACAGCATAACATGGAAACTACTTTAGTTTTGTCCGTTTAGCCATTACTGGAAGACTCTAGGACTAGTATAAAGATCAATCGTCCAAATATAAATTTTCTGATTACTAAATTCTATTAAAAGTTGGTAGGAAATATTTTCCATTTGGTATGAATAATTTGTCGCACTGGTATGAATAATTTTGAAATATTGGTATGAAAAATTTTGTCGCACTGGTATGAAACATTTTGAAATATTGGTATGAATAATTTTGTCGCACTGGTATGAATAATTTTGAAAAAGACTGTACCAGTGCGATTATTATACCAGTGCGTCAAAATTATTCAAACCATTTCAAAAAGTTTCGACCACTTCGCACAATCTTTTAAACCAAATGGCATAATGTTACACCAAATTTAATTAAATATTTTAAATCTTAATCTGGAAAATTGCCCCATATATATTAAGGGCATTTAACGATCGAAACCGACAAAACTAAACTAGTCTGTATATAAAAAGTTGTATTTGGTTGAATAATTTGAAAACACTGTATTTTGAACCATTCTGTTTTCTTGGTGCAAACATTTTGCGCGCTTTGAATTCTTTGAAACACTAGCCAACTAGAAGAGCATTATAGACCATCACAGTAGAGATGTATAATCTTTCCAGCAGTATAAATATAGTTGAGTGTTTAGGGTCTGGTAGCACGAGCTATGTTGGTGATCTTCCCTATGAGATATAATCACTGCTTTATTATTGTCTTTATAGCTAGACCATCGGCGTGACGATTGGCTTCGCTCTTAGACACATATCGAGTGTTCAGGAGATTAACGATTTCCAGTAGTACAGCGTTTTTCAAAATATTCAAATTAGTGCGACAACTTATTCATACCAATATTTCAAAATTATTCATACCAATATTTCGATATTATTCATACCAATATTTCAAATTATTCATACCAATATTTCAAAATTATTCATACCAATATTTCAAAATTATTCATACCACAAAATTATTCAAACTAGTGCAAACCAAATGGCAATGTTACACCAACTCATTACAATTCAATATTTGAAATCTTAAAATGGAGGATTGCTTATTTACTATTCTTGGAGTCTTCCAATAAACGGCGAAATGGACAAACGAAAGTAGTTTCCATGTTATCCTGTAAATTAAACTTGTATTTGGTTAGATAATTTTGAAATATTGTTTGAATAATTTTGTCGCACTGGTTTGAACAATTTTGAAAAAAACTGTAAACTTTAATCTAGATAGATTGAGAGGGATGTACGGGTTTATGTGTAGTTCAGTAGTGGTTCTTGGACGTTTAGTAGGCCCGTTAATTATCAGTAGTAATAGTAATTGAGTATTAATTTACGTCAAGTTATTGTGATGTATCAGTCACCAGAAAATATAGTTAAAGCCATTAGAATTATAGTATTATTATAAAACTGGTTTACCAACAGAAATACCGGGGCATATCTGTATTATGCAAGGCCAACCAGGGATAGGTGTTAGCGTCAGATGTCAGTACCAGTTCATCAGTAATCAGTAATAATCTGAATAGTCTGAATAATCAGTAATAATCTGAATAGTCTGAATAATCAGTAATAATCTGAATAATCAGTAATAATCTGAATAGTCTGAATAGTCTGAATAGTCTGAATAGTCTGAATAGTCTGAATATTCTCTAATAATCTCTAATAATCTGTAAAAGTGATTAATCATCACTATTCCTCTCTATCACACTGAATCTAGGCTATTTCTTACCCACCTCTACCTTATCCCCACAGTCAAGACACTTGTAAGCCCTTGTGCCATCTTCAAAATTAACCATGCCTTCACCCTGCATCAAAGACCATTCTCCCTTGGCTGGGATCTTCTTACAGTTATCGTTAAGGCAGCGGGCTGCAGTCTTTTTGTAACGGAGTCCACATGAGTTGCAGAGCTGGCCTTCCTTGATGCTCCATGAAGGTCTCCAGCATGGGGACTGGTCGGACCCACACGAAATGCATACTCGAGGAGAGTTGTGGGTGCTTTTGGGTGGTGACTTCATCAACTCCGAGCGGGTTTTATCTTTGATGGATGGTGGAGTGATTGGAATGAACTTGTTATGAGTCATTGCTGTGATGGGGGAGTGGGGAGAATATTCGAAACTGCTTTCTGGCGTATCAAAGGTATGGTATGTTTTTGAAGGAGAAGTTGTAGGCCTGTATTCTGAATATTGTTGAGACTTGTTTTCTTTGTATCTGTGAGGTTTATGAGTATTTGATTTAGTCTCTGAAAGGGTCTCTGCTTTAGTCTGTTTAGTCTGTTTAGTCTCTTTAATCTCTTTAGTCTCTTTAATCTCTTTAATCTCTTTAATCTCTTTAATCTCTTTAGTCTCTTCTATAATCTCTTTATTAGCATCTAGTTTGTATGCAGAGACTTCAGTCATGGGTGGAGATTGCAACTTGTTGTCTTGAACCAGATGTGATGTGGCCAGGTATTGTGTGTCCAGATATGATGTCTCCAGGTATTGTGTGTCCAGATACGATGTCTCCAGGTATCTGTAGGTCAGTTGGTTCGTCATAGCCAGACCTGGTGTGTAGGAGCTGTGGGGCCTTGAAAGCTGCATGAGAGACTGTGCTAACTCCAAGTATTCTGGAAACTTCTCCACGTCCGTCATATAGGTCTTGTTCAAGTAGGTGTAATTGGATTCGTAAGGGAAGTTGATCTTGCGCTGCTGAGGAAAGGTGGGAAATGACTTCAGCCCCACGCGAGAGTCAAATTCGGGCCGCTTTGTTACCTTGTCCAACTCGTGGATCGACGGTAAAGTGGTCTTCAGCGATTGGTGCAGGTAGAGACCCAAGGATAAGGCGCCTTTGGAGTTGCGAATGGAGTCCAAAAGCCCATATCTCCAGTTTTCGTCGTTGGGCTTGTAGGTGTCAAAGTAATCTAGCGATACTGTGGGAGTGATTGTACGCAAGGACTGGACGGGGATGTTGGCCAAGGCGTCGGATATGCTGGGGAGTTTGATGGAGCTAGGTGAGGTGATGGAACCCAGGCGACTAGGTGGAATGGTAGATGGAATGGTAGATGGAATGGCAGTTGGAATGGCAGGTGAAATGGAGGCTGGGATAGAGGCTGGGATAGAGGCTGGAATAGAGGCTGGAATAGAGGCTGGAATTGAGGCTGGAATTGAGGCTGGAATTGAGGCTGAAATAGAGGCTGGAATTGAGGCTGAAATAGAACTACCTGGACCTGGAGTAGTTGGACCCAGACGGCTAGCTGGCTTGAGCGAAAGTGGAACACTAATAGAAGACTGCCCCAAACACTTTAATACAGGCTCGGAAGGTGGCGACGATGGAGCCGTTCTGGAGCGCTTAATAGGCACCACGTCACAGGCAGGCTCATTGGTATCGCTGTAGGAGCGCTTTTTGACAGATGCAGAAATGTGAGGGGGCACGGAACGGACGCGTTGCAGCACGGACTGTGTATGAATTGGAAAGAAGCCGAGAGCCGGCTCGGATCTGTGCAAGGAATGACTGGAACTCATGGCTGAGTGGAGAACGCTCATGAGGAAGGTGGATGCAAAATCCGCGGATGTATGCAGGAGAAGCTAAGCAACCGGAGAGGGGGCTTATATGCAGGGCACTAGAAAACAAGAGTTGTTAGAAGTGCCAAAAAAATGTATTTTAGGGTCTTAGGAAAAATGATCTGGCCTAAGAAGGATTGATGGGTTGAGATACACTGAGTCGGATGACAATGGGTGGATGACAATGATGATGGAACAATAGATGGGTACAAAGCTAACAATAGCGATGTAGACTAGCAAGAGTGTAGATAGACTGAGTCAGGAAATAATGAAACAGTTTAAATAGTATGAAGAAACTGGAAAAGTCTAAGACAATCTAGATAATAGTCTGAAATAGTCTGATCTGAAATAGTTTGATCTGAAATAGTCTGAAATAGTCTGATCTGAAATAGTCTGATCTGAAATGTTTGATCTGAAATAGTTTGATCTGAAATAGTTTGATTTGAAATAGTTTGATATGAAATAGTCTGATCTGAAATAGTTTGATCTGAAATAGTTTGATCTGAAATAGTCTGTCACTGAAAATAGTGAATCTGTTTAGATGGTATGGAAAAATGGAAGTCTGAAAACCAAGTTGACAATAGTAAATGAGGTGAAACGAAAGTATGCTAGATGTAAAAAATTTAAAGTCAAGTAGTGACAGGCTTCAGTATAATTATATAGTGGCATCGGATCAGGAGAGTCTCTCAATTAGGAAAGCGGCTTGCCGTGCTGGTTTGCGAGTGCAGAGAACGGCCCTGAACCAGCCATGGAACGGCCTGATTTGGAAGCCGGCGCGCAGTGTGCAGGAGGTGGCTGGTTTAGCCGCGTGAAGCTGCCGCGAAACGCGCCGTGTGCAGGCCTCCCTCTGGCCCCCGCGCATGAGATCAGCGCGTCTTGTGTGGCGGCTTGGCGATCTGTCCGATCTGATCTACCTATGTGTAGGAGCCATTGATCAGCTTGTTTATCCAGCTTTTGATTTGTGTGTTGTGGGAGGGGCATTGTGGAGGCTGTCATTCTGTGTAGTTGATCTGAGCTTCTGGGCCTGCAAGGAGCTGTGTAGACACGTCAATAGGAGTCTGGAAAGGCAATCTGCAGTGTGCTCAAAAATACAATCCCTGCAAGAAGTGTTAAGCGGGATTATTAATAGAATGAGACTGGGAGGAATTTCCTGGATCCGATGAAACTTAGTAGTTGAATAGTTATTGGGTAGAACAGATTTGTCGGATATGATTCATAGATTTTTATTTACAAATATTAGAATGTTAGTTTCTAGATTCAGGTACTGAATCTATGAATGAGACTCCCATCTGTCCGTTTCTAAATCCATGGACTTAATCTATGGACTTAATCTATGGACTTCAATCAATATTCAATCAATTGACTTCAATCAATAATCAATCGACTTTAATCAATTTTCAATCTATCAATCTCTATCTTTCTCACACTATTAACCAGTGTCTGGTTCTCCTTCTAGGTCTGTCTGCGCCAAGAAATCCTCACTCATAGTGGTCATGTAGTGGAAATTCCCGGATGTACGGGTGTGGGACGCGACCCCCGGAATGTTACCGAAACTGGCCAGGTCACCAACGCCAGTGTGGACCCAGTGGGTTTTTTTGGTTCAAAAACAGCCAATCGGACGTCCGGAATTGCTGTATTTTAATAGATGTATTTTTATAGCGCTGCAGTGAAAAAATGGGTCGTTTGCGTTGGGCTTTTTTGTCCTGGGGTAGCATGGTGCACGGGTGTGCGGTGTATACATCCAGAGCGGGTCTCAGGCCGTTCCTGTAAATCTGCCCTTCCTTTCTATCCTGCCATTCCTGTAAATCTGCTATTCCTGTAAATCTGCCATTCCTGTAAATCTGTCATTCCTGTCCAGTTACTTACTAATCATCTCCACCCCAGCCACTTCCACTTGGTAACCAGTTAACTACTCCAGTAGTAACTACTGTGGTGAGCAAATATCCTGCACTCGGGCTCCGGCTAAGATACTCCTATTTATGCAGAACCTGTTAATTTTAGAGCAGGTTCAGGAATGCAACACTTTCTTTATGCACAGAAGATTCCATAAGTGGAAGCTGCATGGAAAGTGGTCAGTCTGCTTGAAATTGACAGCATGAGAGCTAATCTGCGGAATAAAAGTAATGTGTATGGATAGGAGATGGTAGTAGTGTAAAGAAGTGAAGATATATTATGGTGCATAATAAAAGTAATAGGGCCGCATAAATGAGGGTAATTATAGCAATGCATAACGGGAATAGTATACAAATATTTTTGTAGTGGATTATAATAGTTTGAAATAAAGTTCTTATAAAGAGTGAAGTGGATTTTTATGTGGATTTTAATGGGATTTTAATGTGGATTTTAATGTGGATTTTAATGTGGATTTTAATGGGATTTTAATGGGATTTTAATGGGATTTTAATGGGATTTTTAATAGTGTGATAGTGATTCTTTAGTGTAATAGTGAATTTAATAGTGTAGTAGTGATTTTTCTAGTGTAATAGTGATTTTTCTAATGTAATAGTGATTTTTTAGTGTAATAGTGATCTTAAAAGTCTGTTATCGTAATAATAGATCTTAAAATAGTCGCTTATACTTGGTCTATTTTTGCCTTATACATATTACAATCTACCTACAATCATACTAAAAACAATGACTCTTTAGAAGATTTCAATGAAAGAGATGGAGCAAAGGATTTTGCTTTACCAACATACTTTACTTAACTTTACTTACGGACTTCTGGATGAAATAATAGTTCATTTAGTGGATTGTTATTAGTGTAGAAGTGGCTTCTGACAATTGTAGGTTTTATAGCTGGTCGTAGCTTCCAAATTAGGAATAGATAATAGACTGTGGACATTGTCTAATAATGGTGGCTGTTTCTAGATATCGACAGTGTAGTGTAGGACAGGGTTATGAGTACTTAAAATATCATCTAGTCTCTATTCAATTTATCATATTCATATTATTGTCTCCTCTCTATTGAACTATGTGTACATTGGTCATGTTCGTAGTTAATTGTAGTGGAGTAGGTGTAGAGCTAGTAAAAGTGCCCATACCAGTACCACTCCTGGTCTATTTCGTAGTACCCACCCACCACAGTTCCTTCAACATATGTTTCGGTATATTATAAACAAGAAAAAAGAATGGGTCGGAATCGTATTTATATCTCTCCACTCGTCTAAGGACTGCATATAGGCCATGGTGTGCATATAACTCGGTCAGAACACTTTAGTTATCATAGTTTCTAGAGGTGATTTCCAAGTTTCTGCCAGAATTAGCTACTCGATGTATGCATACTAGGAGTGCTTTATGTGCAGGCGTTAGATTGAGTTAATAATACGTATTCAGGACATGGTTGACTGTACAGTGTTTTCCATTACACCAGTGCGGAAAATGATTACTAGCCAAAGTGAGGAATCAGTGTTTTCAAAGTTCTAGCGCGGCAAAATATTCAAACCATCAAAGTTTCCACTTTGCTTTTTTTCAAACCAAATACAAGTTATTTTTATACAGATTATATGGAAACTAGAATTTGTCTGTTTTGACCGTTGACTCCCATTTGTACATTTAATTTCCAACTTCCGAATATGAATTCAAGAAGGTGGTGTGAAACATTCATTTGGTTAAATAATTGTGCGAAGTGGAACCAAATTTTGAATACAGTTTTTCAAAAGCATTCAAACCACCGCGCAAAATGTTTCGAGCCGATAATTGTTCACACCGAATTAGGACAACAAATGGAAATACATTAGCCCCCTTTGGTTTTGATTTCAAGGCTCCAAATGTATTTGGGGCAATTTTTAGATTATTATTTCCAAATATCAAATTTATTGGAAGTTGGTTGAAACATTTCGCCATGGCCTGAAGTCTGCGGAAACTTTTGAATTATTGGATCATTCTGTTCTTGATTCGAATTTGCGCGCTGCTTTGAATACTTTTAAAACAATCGCATAGTTTAAAGTATGTCCTCAGGTTAAGTCTAGGCACCTCTGGTCTAGACTTTACGAAATACTTAATCAAACTGTATTTTGATATTTCACTAGAATTCTAATGTAGATTCAACAATAGGTTTAATAACACTATTATAATCTGTGTTGACTACGGATCACCACGTTTTCCACAGATTCTAGAGTACAATGATTTTCAAATTATTCAATTAGTGCGACAAAATTACCAAAATTTTCAAATTATTCAATTAGTGCGACAAAATTACCAAAATTTTCAAATTATTCAAATTAGTGCGACAAAATTATTCACCAATATTTTCAAATTATTCAATTAGTGCGACAAAATTATTCAAACCAAAGGACATGTTACACCAACTCATTACAATTCAATATTTGAAATCTTATTCTGAAGGATTACTTTAAATGTACCATTTGGGAGTCTTCCAATCGGTCGTAACGGACAATAAAGTAGTTTTCATGTTATGCTGTATATTAAATTTGTATTAGGTTTGAATAATTTGAAATATTGTTTGAAGAATTTGAAATATTGTTTGAAGAATTTGAAATATTGTTTGAAGAATTTGAAATATTGTTTGAATAATTTTGTCGCACTTGTATGAATAATTTTGTCACCACCCACTAAAGTAGAGCTAATAGATATCGATCTCAATCAATCAGTACACCAGTACTAGCTCCAATAGTCGTCTAAAGAATCAATCCCCATTTATAATACTAAGCCAGAAACTTGAAATAAAAATGGACTGATTCGGTAATTTACTGAGCTTTACACTAGCATGAATTCTTGAGTCCGAGTCAATCCGCGCACTCGAAGCCTGATGCTTACTGCGCACTCTTAATACTACTTGACCCTCCATACTCTTACCGACTCAAGCCAAAAAAGGATTAACAGGGTGATTATCCGAGCAGGTTAGTGCCACCAGAAGGAAGGTTCTATCATAGCCGATGAAATCCTCCATGTGAAATGCATCAGATAGTGGACTACAATACACCGCTTCCATATGATCATTACAATTTAGAGTTAGCAATATAAATTAAAGTAGATTAGTCTGCTTGAGCTACGGGTGGAAGTGAGTGAAGTGTACTATAAACTAGTATTTGCACTGAGATATTTATCATTAGGTGCACGTATTTTCTAGTATAGTATAGACGGGAGTTTTGTCGATTACTTCTTATTACTCTACTCTACTACTCTACTACTCTACTACTCTACTACTCTACTACTCTACTACTCCACTACTACTCTAGAATTTACTGTGGTGATTATTCTAGTACTCACTGTAGTACTTACCTCTACTACTACAATACTACTCTAGTACTACTACTTTACTAGTCTTCTACTACTACTCAACTACCTCTACTACTCTACTACCTCTTCTACTACTACCCTTTACTAGAACCCAAAAGAGTACCACTGACAGCTGGATATTATCGTTGTGCAAGTGACTGATACCTGCTGGCTGGAACTCGTGCTCCAATTGGCATGCTATTGGATTATCTTGGTGTTATCTCTGAAGGTCAAAGGAAGGCCAAAATTTCCTCGGCAAAGTCCTGCCAGATCACAGAAATTTCGTTCAACTCAATGCCAGGACTCCGTTGGACACCCTTGGAATATGTGGATGGACTTCCACTTGACCCCAGTATATACCCAAGTCCAACTGCTTTTGAGGAGAAAAGTCCTGGTCTCTGAAAAAAACAACCACCCTCTCCGCAATCACCAAAGCCAACTCGTCCTTTTGCTTATCGTCCAATTCGGAAAGTTGTAACCCGACAATTTCCGTAGCGAAGTGATTGGTCAAGTTGTTAACCTCCTTGGCAGCACCAAAAAAGCTTCAATGTATGGGCATTCTTTGTTGCGGACCTCGAATGTCTTCGATGTAGGTAGGAATATCTTCTGTCAGGAAGTCTAGTATTACTCTAGTACTACTATTACTACTATTACTACTACTACTACTACTACTACTACTATTACTACTACTACTACTACTACTACTACTACTATTACTACTACTACTACTACTACTACTACTACTACTACTATTACTACTATTACTACTATTACTACTATTACTACTATTACTACTATTACTACTATTACTACTATTACTACTATTACTACTATTACTACTATTACTACTACTACTACTATTACTATTACTATTATTACTACTACTACTACTACTACTACTACTACTAATACTACTACTACTACTACTATTACTACGTACTTCTAGTATTTACTATAGTATTCATTTCTTGACTTACCCGTGGACTCATCAGGACTATTCTACTACTACTCTAGTCTTATCTGTACTGATTACTTCTAAATTCAGTTCTACTTACTCTAGTACTTGCTGTAGTACTTCTCTAGTACTTACTGAACTACTTACTTTACTTGTTCTACGTACTCTACTATTCTAGTAATTACTAAAGTACTTGCTTCTAGACTTGCTTTTGGCCCTAGTATTAACTGAAGTACTACTCTAGTACTTCTACTCTACTATTCTACTACACTACTACTACTAATAGTACTTCCACTACTTACTACTAGTATTTACTATAGTACTAATTTCTAGACTCACTTCTAGACTCACCAGTACTACTCTACTACTCTCTTCTAATACTACATTACTACTTTACAGTACTACTTTATACTACTACTCTAGTACGATACTCTAGTATTACTACTACTCTTATACTACTACTACTCTTATACTACTACTACTCTTATACTACTACTCTCATACTACTACTCTTATACTACTACTCTTATACTACTACTCTTATACTACTACTACTCTTATACTACTACTCTAGTACTACTACTACTCTAGTACTACTACTACTCTAGTACTACTACTCTAGTACTACTACTCTAGTACTACTACTCTAGTACTACTACTTTACTACTCTAATACTTCTGCATTACCTAGGACTACTAGTCTAGTCTTTACTCTACTTCTACTCAAATCTTTACTGTACTAATTACCTCTGAGCTTACTTCTACTTACTCTAGTGCTTGCTATAGTGCTTGCTATAGAGCTACTCTACTTATACTTACTCTACTTCTACTTACTCTACTTCTACTTACTCAACATATTCTTACTCTACTTACTTACTCTTCTTATACTTACTCTACTCATACTTATTCCACTTACACTTACTCTACTTATACTACTTACTCCAATTCTCTACTACTATTCAGTATTTACTATAGACTTCTAGCTTGCTTCTGACTTTCCCAGTATTTTCTAGTATTGAAGTACTTAATATTATTCACTCGTTCTTATTCTGCTCAATCAAATGTCTATTCTGCTCAATCAAATGTCTATTCTGCTCAATCAAATGTCTATTCTGCTCAATCAAATGTCTATTCATCTATTCATCTCTCTTCTCCTCAACCTTGTTCTTAGCGTCCCCAGCTAATATTCCACCGGCAACCCCCGAGGCCAAGTGCCCTGCACCTCCCAAATGAAGCTTATCTGCAACCTTGTTTCCTCCAATGGAACCTGCTACTGATACTGCAATGTTCTTTACTGTTTCTCCGTCTGGCATGTTTGGGGCGTGGATATGGGCGGAACCTGGGTTTATATAGCTTGCCATGCACGTGCGGTGCAAGGTTGCTGCGCTCCGCATTGGGGACTGGCCTGCACCCGCGCGCACCGGTGACGTTGCTGTGGGGGCCTGTATGCCGTCTGCGCTTGAATGTGCATATCACATGACATATCACATGACGTGTCACGTGTCTTCTTGACGGCCTCGTCGCTCACGATGTACGGGTTCACACCAGCGCCTCATCTCAACCCTTACCATGAACGCATCCCAGGATCCTTGTAAGTAGTCTTTCTCTGCTATATGGGGCATCTGCTCTGTGGCACCTTCCACTAACATCTAGCCTTGCCCGTCGAAGGGTTACTCAAAAAACTCCTAGCCTCATTGGACCTTCAGCTATTGCAGCCCAACTCTGCAAACCAACCGCAATTTCCCTCCGTGGAGAGCTATGCCACGTCATTCGCAAAGCAGTTGAAGCCTGCTGCTTCCATAGTCATCGATGGTGTGCCGTTGGTCCCCGTGCCGCCCTCTAACGATGCACGTCTTGAGTTCCAAAAGAAGTGGTTGGCCTGTCCTTCCACCCAGCACCAAATGACGTCTTTTGACACGCACTTGATTCCAGGTACCGGGCTTTACACAGTGATAGTAAACGGCAAAGTCCGCTTTGACGAGAGCGGCCGTTCCCGCTTGGGAGAGACTGCCGACTTGGTGGCTCCTGCACAGACCTCGTCCAGGTTGCTAACCGGGCCATGGTACGGCTTCAATCTTAACATGGTGGTGGACCAGGCTGTGAGTACGAATGATGAGAGCGAGGTGATAAACAGTTTCAATTACAGGATCACGTTCAAGCCGCACGAGAGCGTTGTATCCCTTTGAACTTGCCTTACGCTGGATATCTTGGAATCTTGCTTCTGACAATTGCATGCTATAGTGTAATCTATAGTAAAATCTATAGATATGATCATCTGTCACAGACTGTCATACTATGACACTTATCTAATCTCAGTTATATAGTTTTTTCAAAATTATCATACCATTACAAAATTATTCATACCATTACAAAATTATTCATACCATTACAAAATTATTCATACCATTACAAAATTATTCATACCAAATACAAGTTTTAATATCAACATAACATGGAAACTCCTTTTGTTTTGTCCACTTGGCCTTTGATTGGAAGATTCTAAGAATAGAGTGTAATAGCAATCAGCAAGATATAAAATATCTGATTACTGAAAACTATTAACAGTTGGTGTGAACATTATGCCATTTGGTACGAATAATTTCGTCGCACTGGTATGAATAATTTTGTCGTATTAGTATGAATAATTTTGAAAAAGACTGTATTTCAAATTATTCAAACTAGTGCGACAAAATATTCATAGTAATATTTCAAATTATTCAAATTGGTGCGACAAAATATTCATAGTAATATTTTAAATTATTCAAACTAGTGCGACAAAATATTCATACTAATATTTCAAAATTATTCAAACCAAATACAGTTTTAATTTACAGGATAACATGGAAACTACTTTAGTTTTGTCCGTTTGGCTATTGATTGAAAGGCTCCAAGAATAGAATGTAATATCAATCAGCAAAATATAAAATATCTATTTACTGAAAACTATTAAAAGTTGGTGTGAAACATTATGCCATTTGGTACAGTGGTTTCAAAATTAAACTAGTGCGACAAAATATTCATCCCAATATTTCAAAATTAAACTAGTGCGACAAAATATTCATACCAATTTCAAAATTAAACTGGTGCGACAAAATTATTCACCAAATGGAAAATGTTTCACACCAACTTTTAATAGAATTCAGTAATCACAAAATTTATATTTGGACAATTGCTTATAAATACGTTTCTTGGAATCTTCCAATGAACGATCGAAACGGACGAAACTAAAGTGGTTTTCATGTTATCCTTTAAACTAAAACTTACGTTTGGTTTGAATATATTTCGCACTGGTATAAATAATTTAAGACTGTACATGAAACATATCCTCTAGAGCTGGTATGAGGCAACGTACTGCGAGAGTAACAGCCCCAAGTAGTTATCAGAGTAAAATTCCAACTCCGGTACCTCGCAGCCCAAGTCTTTAATGGCCCAGGTGATGCTCGAAATGAGAAATCTGTAGAATACAACATCGACCGGCGTGTCGTCTCCAGGAATTAGCTCTTCGGACTGCACAACATTGGGAATGGGGTGGTTAACCACTCCTTTGTGTGGCGTGTCGTCACCGTCACTTCCAAAGTCGTCGTGGGTCACATAGCCTTTGCTGAGCCGCGAAGTCAGAAACAAAAGTGGTTCAAAAAACGAGCGGACTGCGGAAAATGCTATAGAGACGATTTTGAGAGGTCTAATTCCAGACACATCAACTCCAAAAAATCGACCACAGTGAATCCTCTCGTCAATGTCAAAGGACTGGCCATACCCCGAACCAGCACCCTCCAGGGACCGCAGGGACCGTACAGTGGCATGTGGAGGCTTAAGACCAAAAAAGTCTCTGGGACGGCCGGTTTCCTGCACAATGTAGTCCGCTCCATTCAACTTCTCTTGAATTTTCACAGCAATGCTTTTCGGAAGCTTCATTTTCACCCAATCGTTCTCGAACGGCGACACGATGTAGTGTGAGTCAACCGTGTAGGGCCCCTTGTACAAGTCGTAGCGCACCGAGCCGGTATTGATGATGATGATGCGCTGGGCCAGCGAAACAGAAGAGGAGTTTTTCGCAATAAGTGTGGGAAGCACCTTCTCCGTAAGCATGGTGTAGATGTTGTGGGGATGGGAAATCGGCACATAGTCCATGTAGTAGGAGGAGGACACGTGACCCAATACAGTGTCTAGGCCAAGTTTCTTTCTGGCCTGGCGGAGCTGCTGCTTGACCAGGGCTCCTGCCAGCGTCAAGGCCTGGGTACCTGCATGGAATCCAAACGACGAGGTGCTGAAGTCAAGGTAAGCTCGGAAAAATCGGTCCTTTAGGTGTAACCCCGGCGAGAGGTCCACACTGAGAAAGCCGAGCGTCTCACAGAATCGGCCACTCTGAAGCCCCGTCAGAAACTCATCCAAAACCAGAAAGTCACGGATGTGGCTGTGGCCGCCAAAGTACTGGATGATGGTGTTGGGATAACGCAGTCGAAGCGTGTTGTGTAGAACATGCAACTCGGCCCATTCGCTAGTGATGGGAATGTGCCCCACAACCACTATCATGTCGATATCATCAGGCGTATAGGCGTCCAAAACATCCAAAAACCATTTCTCCGACACGGCCTTCAGGATGGGTGTGACACGAGTGTTTTGATTGGCCCGCGGAAAGTCAAAGAGGAAGGCAAAGGAAAGCACCCGGATCTTTTGCATAGGGGTGACAAAGTAGCGGAACCTCAGGCCTATGGGGACGAACAGCCCGTTCACCAATGCCTCCACATTCAGACACACGTAATTAGGGCCATAGCGGGGAACAAGCAGCCCAAGCTCCTGCATGGTATTGTCCCACTGGTACAACTCGTGGTTTCCCAAGGTGATGATATCGTAGTGTTGCGCAGTAAAGATGGGGGTAGACATCTTTCCTGGTGGAACTGTAGCGTCAGAGAGTCCATTTCCATCGTGACGGTCTCCCAGGTCCACAAGAAGAAGGTCTTGGTGATTAGCATGTGCCAATTGTTTCATATGCTGAGCAAACGTCACGAAGTCGCCCCAGTCGGCGTCATACACCGGCTGATTATGGTGGCCTCCTAGCCATCCATGGGTATCTGTAGTGTGGAGGAAGTTGATGTGGGCTAGACGGAGGGGTTTTGGGGAGGGAGTTTTGGAGAGGTTGATGCTATAGGCCACCAATAAAAGTAATAACACGAGGGTAGTTATTCGGTGGAACATGGATTAGAATGGATTAGAATGGATTAGATTGGATTAGTATCAGTGTCAGTATCAGTATCAGTCAGTATCAGTATCAGTCAGTATCAGTATCAGTCAGTATCAGTATCAGTCAGTATCAGTATCAGTCAGTATCAGTATCAGTCAGTATCAGTGTCAGAATCAGTGTCAGTATCAGTGAGTTAGCCAAAATATGAGATGATAAATATTATAGGTGTATCAGTGGTGTCTAATATAGAGGTGTTAGCTGGACGATATGATAAGCGGTGATAAGGAGAGGGATAAGGATAGGTGCGGGTAAAACGATATGTAGCTGCATATACAGTGTTTTCAAAATTATTCAAAACAGTGCGACAAAATTGTTCATCAATATTTCAAACTATTGCGACAAAATTGTTCATCAATATTTCAAACTACTGCGACAAAATTATTCAAACCAAATGGCATAATGCTTCACACCAACTTTCAATAGAATCAGTAATTAGATATTTTATGTCTGAACGATTGATCTTATATACTACTCTTAGAGTCTTACAATCAACGGTCAAACGGACAAAACTAAACTAGTTTTCATGTTATGCTGTGTATTAAAACTTGTATTTGATTATAATTTTGTTGTACTGGTTCAATAATTTTGTTGTACTGGTTGAATAATTTTGTTGCACTGGTTGAATAATTTTGTTGCACTGGTTGAATAATTTTGTTGCACTGGTTCAATAATTTTGAAATATACTGTAGAAGTTTACGCGGTAGTGAAGTCCCTAATACTCACTATATTCTTAACTTCATAGTTTCTTCCAACTTATTCATGTTTAATTCTTCTTTTCATTACCAAATAATGAAGGTCTTTAATCTTAGGTTCTGAAGGACTATATAGGTTCAACAAAAGCAACCACCTACCATCTATCTCAGACTAATGCTGATGTATTAGCTTCATAGAAAAGGAATATGCCGCCTACGATGTCCATTGCCACAATCACAAGACGATCCGTTACTACAAACCATGCTGCTATTGGTCTAGTTGAAAACAGTGAAGACTGCTTGCTACCAGAGACCTAATATACTACCTTCGAAACCCAAGTATTATTTTAGTCATACCAGCTCAATTGAACAGACTTGACTAGTTATTAGACTTGACTAACCATTACACTTGACTAACTATTACACTTGACTAGCTTAACAGAGCTTCCGAATACAAGTCTATAATTGGGATACCTTCTACCATCATTGAAGATCTTAACTACAAAATATATTTAGATTTGGTAGTCTGTGATTCTGAGTCATATAGATTCGGTAGTGTCCGTGATTCTACTTCTACCATCATTGAAGATCTTAACTACAAAATATATTTAGATTTGGTAGTCTGTGATTCTGAGTCATTTAATCTCATATTAAATCTAAACTAACCTCTATGATTTTTTGGTGATTCCTTACAGATCCTTTCTACCATAGAGCAAAACCTGGAGTGAGTCGATGTTTTGGACAAACGGTATGACTGGGTTCAGTATGAGGATAAGTACGGGAAGCTGGACCATATTCACCTCTCAAAATATCATTAGTGATGATTATACAGAACTAGGAGCCTAAAAGGTAGAAATCCCATATGCTTTGATTAACACTACTCCAGTTTGATTTTAATAAAGAATATAAATTGTGTTAGTAGGCACTCTAATCATATATGGTGTATTCTCACTTTTCTACAGTTTGGAGAAATACGCACAGAATACACATTCTTATCCATTTTGGTAACGGAAGGGGAATCATGACTTATTGCATCCAACATGGACTATACTTTAACAAACACTTTAACAGATAGTCAAGCGGTAGAAAATGAAGTCAATTACTTTGATTACACTAAAATATACTATACACCATCACTAGCATCTTTATGAGTAGCGCACTACCACGATATAAACTCAGTCGTGAATTCGTCAGACCGTCAGAATGACGAGCAAACCGTCGGTCATCAATCACGTATCTCCAGCCAATGATCGGAAGCATCAAAGCCGAATGTATCTATTCAACACGAATTGGTTAAGACTTTGCAATGAGAAAACCCGTACATCCCGGCATCCCACTGAACTCATACAATAATAGGGAAAACTAATTGATACCTTGGTATGGAAGCGAAGAAAAGCTCAGATATGAAGTCTGGGAATATAATAGGAGATGCTATACAGTCATAAATCGACGCGAGGTAATAGCCAGTTAATTAACACTATGTAAGAGTCGGGTTTCTGGGAATGCAGGTAACCAGCTCGAAAATGATTTACTAGTAAAATTATACAAACCATTCAAAAGTTTCGTTCCCTTCGAGTATTCTTTCAACAAATACAAGTTTATACAGGAAAGAAGAAACAATCTTGGCGTTTGTTTTTACCCTTGATTGGAAGACTCCAAAAGTATTTCAGAATATTTAAATTAATGTTTGGATATTCTTCAGAATTATTTCAGAGGATTCTTCAGATTATTTCAGAGTATTCTTCAGAATTATTTCAGAGTATTCTTCAGAATTATTTCAAAGTATTCGTAGATTAATGTTTCTGAATATTCTTAGATTAATATTCAGATTAAATTGATAGTTGGTGCGAACATTACGCCATTTGTTGAAATCTGTGCGAAAGAGTACGAAACTTTGAATAATTTGGAATAAATTTGAGTGTTTTTTAAAATTGTTCAAACCAGTGCGACAAAATTTCATACTAAAAAATTATTCAAATCAATATTTCAAAATGTTACGTACTACTTCGCACAATCTTTCAAACCATGGCATAATGTTTCACCCAACTTCAATTAAATTAAATCTTTTAAATTTTAATCTGGAAAATTGCCTAATATATACTATTCTTGGAGTCTTCCAATCAACAGTCGAAACGACAAAAAAGTAGTTTCCATGATATCTTGTATATAAAAACTTGTATTTGGTTTGAATAATTTTGTCGCACTAATTGAAATATTTTTGAAATATGGTTTGATTGTTTCATCGCACTGTACTTAAATACTCAGGATGGACTACTCACAGATTGCTTTTTCCTGATTTGAAGTTGGATGAAAACTGATTATCCTTGATTTGTCTCCAGAACTCAGGTAATAGCATCAATCTAAAGAACTACGCCATGATCTTCACTACATGCTGAGGCATCGAAGAGATCCGGGGCTTATATGCAGATCCGGGGCTTATATCCAGTTCCGACCTATTGACTTAGGTCGTTTCATCGAGTCCCCAAAAATAAAATTTGCAATTTTTATGACTGATCTGAACTCCTCTTTGCTTCAAGACAACAATATCTTCTAGGGAACCGTGCAGCAGCCGTGTGGCAGACACCACGGCAGATATGTGAATGTCACGTGACCTTTCCGAGGGTGACTATAGCTGAAGAACACCTCTAATGAAACTAAAATACATACGAGAACATACAATACAAAATAGTCATACTAATAGTCAGAATACAGAG
This sequence comes from Metschnikowia amazonensis, assembly GCA_008065195.1. Lineage (NCBI taxonomy): Eukaryota > Fungi > Ascomycota > Pichiomycetes > Serinales > Metschnikowiaceae > Metschnikowia > Metschnikowia amazonensis. The sequence continues at coordinate 190,255 of VATE01000011.1, forward strand.
CATTAACCACTATAAAGCACTAACTAGGCTTGCTCAAACTTGCACCGCTTAAGCGTACATACCCTGTTCTTCTCTTTTCTTGTCACGCTCCTCAGAGATAGACAACTTAAGACCCTTACCCTTTGGCAACGAGATGTATGGCTTACCCTGCTCGGTACCAATCACAAACACGTTAGATTGTCTGGTAACGAAGGTGTTCTCCAAAGCATCCTTGATGTGCACCAAGTCGAAGCCTCCCTCGTGCTTCTCTCTGTGCACAATGACACCGGCACGTCCCATGTTCTTACCACCGGTGACCATCACCAACTTTCCGGTCTCGAACTTGATAAAGTCAGTAATCTTACCGGTAGCCAAGTCGATCTTGACGGTGTCGTTAGCTCTGATCAATGGGTCTGGGAATCTGATGGTTCTACCGTCGTGGGTAACGGCGTATGGGATACCTTTCTTACCCAAAGCAACCTTCTTGACCTTACCCAACTTGTAGCTGGCCTCCTCAGAGGTGATTCTGTGAACAGTAAATCTACCCTTGACATCGTAGACCAATCTGAAGTTCTCGTTGGTGGCCTCCAAGGTGATGACATCCATGAAACCGGCAGGGAAGGTGGAGTCGGTTCTGACCTTACCGTCGACCTTGACGTGCTCTTGCATCAAGATAGCCTTGACCTCTCTACCGTTCAAGGCGTACTTCAATCTGTTTCTCAAGAACACAATCAAAGGCAAACACTCTCTCAACTTGTGAGGACCGGCGGAGGGTCTTGGGGCGTAGGTGCCGGACAATTTGTCCAACATCCAGTGGGATGGGGCTGCCAATCTCTTAAGGTGCTTCTTGGGTCCTCTGGCCATTTTGGTGTGTAGTGAAAAGAAAATTTTCCACCCGCATGTGTAGATGAGGGAGTAGCTTAGGGCGCGCGCCCTGCTTTCGCAGTCACACTGCCATGGACTTTGGGATGTACGGGTGCAAGCTCACACATTCTTCAAAGTATTCAAGTGCGCGCCAAGTTACCAAGACAGAATGTCATACAGAGTTTCAAAACTATTCAATTACAGTATTTTTCTAAAGTATTCATACCAGTGCGGCAAAATTATACCAATATTTCAAAATATTCAAACCAAATAAAAGTTTTATATACAGGCATGGAAAATATTTTGGTTTTGTCCGTTTTTCCATTGATTGGAAGACTTCAAGAATAGTATTTATAAGCCCAGATATGAAATTTCTGATTCTGAAAATTATTAAAGGTGTGAATATTATGTCATTTGGTTGAATAATTTGGAAATATTGGTGTGAATGATTTTGCGCGGTGGTACAGTGCGACAAAATGATTCATTAAACAAGCCCTGATTAAAAGTTTCGTACCTCTTCAAACATTCTTTCAATAAATAAAGGTGTATACAGGATAACAGAAACCAGTTCAGTTCGGGTGTTTGGCCCTGTTTGAATATTCCTAAATGTATATATGCAATTTCCCAATTAAGATTTAATATTTTAATTCTAATTTAAGTTGGTGAAATTATGCCATTTGGTTTAAAGCCTGCGCGAAATGGTGTGAAACTTTCAAATTACAGTATTTTTCAAAAATATTCATATTATAAAGAAGTTTCATACCATTAATATTTCAAACCAAATGACGAAATGTGTCATACCAACTTTTAGAATTCAATATTTTGAAATCTTAATCTAGAGGAGCTTCATATTTACTCATTTAGGAGTCTTCCAATCAAAGGTCAAAAGGGCAAACACTGAAC
>VATE01000011.1:192010-214344 GCA_008065195.1 Metschnikowia amazonensis
TTGTATAGAAACTTGTATTTGGTTTGAAGAATTTGTCGCAGTTTGAATAATTTTGAAGTACACTGAAATTATTCATAGCAGCGCGCAAAATTATTCACCAATATTTCAAAATTATTCAAACCAAATGGCATAATGTTACACCAACTTTAATGGAATATAGTAATCAGAAATTTTATTTGGTCAGTTGATTATATACACTATTTTTGCAGTATTCTAATCAACAGTTGAATCGGGCAAAACTAAACTAATTTCCATGTGCTGTATATTAAAACTTGTATTTGGTATGAATATTTTTGTTGCACTGAATAATTTTCAAAAACACTGTACGAACTTTTAAATTATTGGTTCAAAGCCTGCGCGAAATGGTGTGAAACTTTTAAATTATCGGTTTGAACCATTTTTTCTTGGTTCGAAACATTTTGCGCGCTACTTGAATACTATTGAAAACACTGTATTTTCCAAGATACGAGTGCACAAGATGTAAGAAATGTCAAGTATGATGTAGAAATATCAAGTATGATGTAGAATATCAAGTATGAAAATATCAAGTATAATGTAGAAATATCAAGTATAATGTAGAAATATCAAGTATGATGTAGAATATCAAGTATGATGTAGAATATCAAGTATAATGTAGAAATATCTACGTACGATGTAGAATATCAAGTAATGTAGAAATATCTACGTACGATGTAGAATATCAAGTAATGTAGAAATATCTACGTACGATGTAGAATATCAAGTATGATGAAATTGTTCTCGTATTCGAAAGCCAACGTTTGAAAGCAGGGAAAGGGTAAAGTACCAATATCTCGTATCTTCCTGGGGCACCTCCACCAGTGACAGAAATCTTTAAAGCTCGGCCTTCTGAATTCCTAGAATTAGATACTAAATTCTAAGCAGTGACACAAAATCCCAATCCATACTTTCAAAACATTACCAGTTAAAGATCACCCTGAAACTTGTATTCGTAAAATCCAGTGATGTTGCACGGTGCACGGATCTTTTTTTGCAACCGCGCCAATTCCCATTGTTTTAACAGGAAAAGTCTAATCCACCAGTGGTATCACATTAGCCACGGTTCAAATTATAGCTACTCTGTTTAATAGAAGAAAGACTACGAAAGATTTGAAGATATCAAATACCATCCATATCTACAGAGTATCTACAGTTTCAGAGTATCCATCTACAGCAGTTCTATCCCATCATTGACCGACGCTACCAAGGTCGACAATTAGGCAACTGTGGCTTGAAACACCACAGTAAATGCTAGAACGCTTCCGACTATAAGATAAGCCTGGCTTCTCTTGGAACGAATAGTCATAAGTATTCCAGTATCAAATATCCAAGAATCTATCGAAGAATCATCCATATCCAAGAATCATCCATATCAACCGTATCCTTCTTTCTAAAACCCAATCACCAGAACCATTTCTTGTTTGCCCTTAACATCTCATCCAATTTATCCTCCTCAAGTGTCAATTGGTTGAATTCCTCATCGAGAGCAGCCAATTTCTCCGTTTCAAGCGCATTTTTCCCCAAAAGTGAATGGATTTCCGCCTCAATGTCTTGCGGAAGCATGTCAGTGGTGGTGGAATCAAGAGCCAGAATCTTGGCCTCCAACAGTGTTACAGCCTCTCTTAAGTCCGTGATCTCGTTCACAATCTCCGGAAGCTTCAACTTCACTGCTACTAACAGCAGCACGTGCTCCAGGTGCGCAAGATCCAAATCCGTGTATTGCCGCTCCACATCAATAAGCTGCAGACGAAGTTCAGCGTTATGAGCCCTGACGCGGTCAATTTCCTCAGTGCGACTCATATCAAGAGCCATGATATCATCAAAATCCGCGGAAAAAACTGCCAAATCCTGCGGATTCACAGCCACCAGCATCAGGTCCGTAATAAACGCATCCAACTTATAATCGGTTTTTTTCTGCGCCGCCTTGAGCGAGAGAAGAGAAAATCGCTTATTTTCCTGCACCTCGTCTTCGTCACTGGTGTAAATATCAAACAAGTTCGTCTTGAGAAACTCCAACAACGAATCGAACGAGAGCCGCAAGAGGTGTTCCTCATTGCGGAGCACCAAATTGAGCCCCAACCGGAGCACCGCCTCCACGCCCTGCGTGATGATCATGTCAAAGATGCGGAGCACCACATCAAGTGGGAACTTGTAGCTGAAGAACGTCAAGAACCATTGGCTGGCGTACATGGACAGCTGGATGCCCTCCATACACAAGTGGTTGTACAACAAGGGCAGGTTCTGTTCCAAGAGCCGGTCGTATTGGTACAAGAGTAAGTGCAAGCCTCGCATCTGCGGCGAGAACAAGTCACGGAGCCCGTACTCCTTCATGAGCGTGACCAAAAGACAAAAGCACTCGGCCTCAGTCATGTTGATGATCAACGGCACCACAATGAATACCATGCCCTGTGTATAGCCCACATCCGGGTCAAAGTTGGAGTAGGCAGCGATGACGTTGTAGAGCTCATTTGTTTTGTTCGCGGCCTCGATACTGGAGTAGAACGAAGTGCGCGTCAAGTCTTTCTTGATGGCCTTTTCATGGACCGAAGGCTCAGTCTTGAGATGCAAATACAACTCCTCGAGGTGGAGGTTTTTGGACTGCGCCACTAGTTGCCAGATGATGCCCCGGATCTCCTTGGGGATGCCTGCAGCCACGGAGGCCAGGAGCTGATCTTGATGGTTGAGCACGACTGCATGGTAGTCTTCCACGGCCCGGGCCCAGAACTCCCAGTCAATGGGTTCTGCACCGAAGAGTGCAGGGGGTAGGTTTCCGATTGTATTTTTGATATCACGGAAGGTATTTTTGATGGACTCTGAGCCGGATGTGATGGCCTGTTGTTGGCTTAGATCCTTGTCATCGAATTTGATGGACATGACTGATTGGCGGACCTCCAAGAGAGATTGTGACTGGGCGCTGACATGGGAAGCTGCGGATTCTTTTGGGAGAGAGATTTGGGAATGAAGAATGGAAGGAGGAATAGGGGAATCTGCAGTATCAGCAGCATCAGCATCAGCATCAGCATCAGCATCAGCATCAGCATCAGCATCAGCATCAGCATCAGCATCAGCATCAGCATCAGCATCAGCAGTATCAGCAGTATCAGCAGTATCAGCAGCAGCAGTATCAGTATCAGCATAATCTGAGGACTCAGCATCAGAAAGATTAGGAGCAACATTATCAGTATCAAATGCGTTATCAGAATCAGTCACATTAACAGTATCAGTCACATTAACAATATCAGTCACATTATCAGTATCAAATACATTATCAGTATCTGCATTACCAGTATCAGTCACATTAATACCAGCTTCTTCAGCAGCATCAGCATAATCAGCAGCATCAGAAATGTCATCACTTTCATAATTAATATCACCTTGGCCTCTAACTTCTTCAATTTCAAAATCATTCTTTTCTCCATTTCCCTCCTTAGACGCTGGCTGAGGCTCTAGAAGCTCCTGTGACGTAGAGGCTTGTGGGGAAACGGAAACTGGGTCGTCGTCGGAAGACGTGGGAATCAGTGTTTCCAGATTGGGAAGCTCTTTCATGGAATTGCCCATAGTAGCAGGCAGATTCTTACTTTTCCTCAGTTTCTTGGCCATAAGAGTAGTTGTTTGTATGTGTCAAAGTGACATGTACACTACATAAGCCGTTACGCGACAACTCCGTACCTCCCGTACCACCTTCCACGTACCTTCGTGCGCACCTGCGACTTAACTGTACCTCCGTACATCCACTTCTATACCGTATTTCTATACCCTACCATACACTAATCAGTACACCCACGATTCCTCCATTATGTCCACGTGGTCCAGCGTGGAAATAGGCTCCACGTGCACAATGCTCCCTCCTTCCATCATATCGTCACTCTCCAGAGACAAAATATCGTCACTCTCCAGAGACAAGATATCGTCATAGTCGCAACTTGAGCTCAACAGCGATGGACTGCTCAAAAGATCAAATTCCGAAATGGACGTAGTGGAGCCTTCACGCTGTAAATCTAGCCCCTGGCCCGTCGTATCCTCGTAAACAACGCCTCCCCGGACATTCTTCTCGGTCAAGAGCCGTTCCACGTGATCCCGCTCACAGTTGGGAAAATAGACCCGCACCACGCGCTCGCGGGCCATGTACTTTATAGGCAACTCGCCAAGCTCACTGAGTCGAACGAGATCCTTCTGCAACTCCGCCACATGGCGCTCGAAGCGCTGGAGGTTGGCCACCATCTCCTGCACAATGTCTGCATGGAGCACAGTGGCCGATGGAATAAATAATTTGGGCTCTAATGCAAAGTCCACGTAGGACCCCACCATTGACTGGCTTCGAGCCAAGTCCATCACCATATTATGGAACTTCTCTGTCAACAGAACATTGAGGCGAATGGATGATGCCATGCTGTTACGGATGGCCGTGTATACAAGCGACTGGTTTGGAGGGGGACCGAATGCGTCTTCTTGCGTCTTAACCTTTTTTTTTAGAAGTTCTGTAAGCGTAGGAGTTTTGTAGAAGGTGCTAAACAGTTTCAGCCGGAATTGTGAGCGGTGGGAGAAGTTCTGCAAGGCAAGATTGGGGCGCCAAGTCCACTGGTTGAAGTGGAATCTTGAGTTTGTAGAAAGGGGTCTGATGAAACGACGATTGTAGTAGACATGGTTGGAGACATGGTTGGAGACATGGGGGGAGACTTGTTTAGAGTAGAAGTGGCTTTGGAGGCTAATTTGAAGCCTCGAAAATAACAAACTTCCGGAGTATGATGAATAGAACCGGCAAAAACACAGCGTATCTAGTCCAGAAAACCGGGAAAGATGACCATAATGTGGAGCCAAGCGCAGCCTGGAGCGACCTGCTGCCACAGGAACTCTCTGCGGCGTGGGAGACCGGTCCAAGTTGCGTAAGTTTTGTTGGAGTTCCTGAAGGGCCTGTCTGATGCGGTTGCTGATGTTACGCTTGAGCGCGGACAAGTTTCGTAAAGCAGTCATTGTTGAGGAAAGAGCTTCAGGGAAAATAAGTCTCAGTGGTATTGGAATAAGTTTGAGATGGTTTATAGGAACTGTGAAAGTCAGTAGTCACAATCAAACAAGTTTCAAGTTGAGTTCGATAAAGTCAAGTCCAGTTAAAGTCAAGTCCAGTTAAAGTCAAGTCCAGTTAAAGTCAAGTCCAGTTAAAGTCAAGTTCGATAAAGTCAAGTCCAGTTAAAGTCAAGTCCAGTTAAAGGCAAGTCCAGTTAAAGTCAAGTCCAGTTAAAGTCAAGTCCAGTTAAAGTCAAGTTCGATAAAGTCAAGTCCAGTTAAAGTCAAGTTCAATTCAGTAAGTCAAGTTCAGTTCAATAAGTCAAGTTCAGAGTTTAATCCCTATAATTTTAACTTCAAGATGATCAATAATTTCAGATAGTGTTTCAATACCAACTTGTGCTGTATCAGGTTAAGTATAACTTTAAGATCGGTTCATAAATCACTCGTTATCAAGACTTTTCCACTGCTTTGGGGTCAACTGGGACAGAAATTGGAGATCGGGTTTCAAAACTCAGGTTCAATTTAATTACTCCGCCAATATCCAATAAAGAATATTCAAACGTATGTCAATCTTTACTTTCAGTTTTATAGGAGTTCTATAGATAGAGCTCTATATGGGCGATAGATTTGAGTAGTATAGGTGGCAGTAAGCAGAAGTAGGAGTAGTAAACTAGTAGAATAGGGAGATGGAAACTGGGGTAGGCGTGTGCGCGCTTGGTCACACTGTGCCGGAAAGACCGGAAATCGGGACCGGGGCAGCGGACAAGTTGGGGTCCGAAGATAGACGGGTCGGGCCACAAGCTGCAGGACGGCGGTAACAGGGCACTAGATGCAGTTCCATTGTAGTCAAGGAATGGGCTATATGCCGGCCATAACCACCCACGCGGTGGCATTACGTAATTTCTGAACAAACTACATTCTACACACACAGAGCACTGATTTACAGAGCACTGATTTACACAGCATTGATTTACACAGCACTGATTTACACAGCACTGATTTACACAGTACTGATTTACACAGCACTGATTTACACAGTATTGATTTACACAGCACTGATTTACACAGTACTGATTTACACAGCACTGATTTACACAGCAGTAAATCTATTATAACCACAACTGTTACACCCTTCCACTCCACTACACTACACGCTCACCACATAAAACGTAAAATACACAAGAAGAAAGTCATAGAGTCGTAAGCTAGTTGAAACCCTCGCAGAGTACCTCGTCAAATATCGACACGTACTCGGGTTGCGAGCCCTGCAACTTTTGGCGCTTCGGCGCGAGGCCTATATCGAGGTCGTCTTCCTCCTCGTAGTCATAATTATCAATAGAGTTAAGAGAAAGCAAAGATGAGGGGCTAGTCAACGATGCTCCATATGTAGAGTCAATTGGAGCCTCCAAAGTTTGTAAATCTCTTAAATCATTTGTTAGATGTTTAGGATCCAAATCTCTGAAGTCTCTATTTAGATTTCTTTGGAGAAATCTTTGCAGGTAATTTTGCAGATATTTTTGTAGAACTCCATCCAGATCATAAACGGTGTCTTTTTTGTCTTTCTCAGATTTTTCTCTCTCAGATTTTTCTCTCTCTCTCTCACCCTCAAATTTCTCACTCTCAAATTTCTCTCTCTCTCTCTCACTCTCAAATTTCTCTCTCTCTCTCTCACCCTCAAATTTCTCTCTCTCTCTCTCACTCTCAAATTTCTCACACTCTCTCACACTCTCAAATTTTTCTCTCTCTCTCTCTCCCTCAAATCTCTCTCTCTCTCTCTTTCCTCCCTCTCTCTTTTGAACAGAAAAAGGAGGCCGCTTGGCTTGCGTAGGAATGTTGTTCAAAGCAAAGTCATCCAATATCTCCTGCTTGATGCGTTGCTTATCACAGTAATCATTGAAATCTGCCACTTCTTCGTCACCCTTTTTGCTGCAAGTCTCGTGGTTCGAGTCGTTGGAAAACACCAGGTTCATCAGCGGCAGTTGCGTCTCCAGATCGAGGTTTCCACACAAAGCATCTCTGTATGGTCTCAACGTGGACTCGTATTCCTTGCACTCGGCAAGCGAGTCTGTATCGATGGAAGCTGGCAATAGAAAGCGCAAGATATCCGTCAAATGGGCCAATTTGGCCTCTACTTCCGTCAAATGAGCCCGTGTCAATGGCGACCGGACCGTACGGGGCAGATAAGAACAGCACCAATTGTGCTGGATGCATTTCAGGCATTTGGGTGTTTCTTTGGAGCATTTAAGTTTTCGTTTGCGGCACAGATCACAAGCTTGTTCAATCACCAGTGCATTTCCAAGTTCGGCTGTAGAACAAGATTCTGAGTTGGTGTGGGTGGAGTTGGTATGAGTGGAGTTGGTATGAGTGGAGTTGGTATGACGAGAATTGATATGACCAGAGTTGATATGACCAGAGTTGATATGACCAGAGTTGATATGAGTAGAGTTGGTGTGACCAGAATTGATATGACCAGAGTTAACATCAGAGTTAATATCACCAGAGTTAACATCAGATTTAATACCACCAGAGTTAACATCAGAGTTAATATCACCAGAGTTAATATCACTTGAACCAGAGCTAGTAATTGAACTTGGATTGATGGAACCGGCATTAAAGGAACTTGTATCAATGGAAGATCCCGTAGGTCCCGTAATAGTTCCCCTAATAGCTCCCGTAGCTCCCGTAGCTCCCATAGCTCCCGTAGCTCCCGATCCTGTCTTATTACTGGAAATTCTCGAAAATATCTCTTCATAATCTTCTCTAGGTCTGACCTCAGGAGACAAAGGTTCTTGCTTGATTGGGGCCAGGAAATCCATAACTGGTCAGAAGGCAGGTTTGAGGGCTCAGATAGACGATTGAGGCTGAGGATGAGGAAAGATCAAAACAAGCAATCAAAACAACGGCAAACAAATATGGAATGGAACAAAAGCAAGGCAGAAACGAGAATGAAACACGACACAAAGGATGATTCACGCACAACCACATTCATTTAAATTTTTCGTTGGTTGTGCTAGAGAGGGGTATGGAGCGCCGCATGCAGGTTGCGTAAATATGTTATGCGCTTGGACGTCCGGGAGCAACCTTGCGCTGCTTGCTACCATGCACAACCATGGGGCCAGGGGTTGGCTGGAATTGGAACGCTTGCAGCTGCCTCACTGCCCGCTACCGGTGCCGGCCTCCGAGCTTCCACTCTAATCATTTTCCTCGTGAGCTGCTTTGGTGCCTCCTGCATACTGCCTATCGGCGACCCAACAACTATGAGATCACGGAACAACTCGCGCAGAAAAATTTTCAGATTCTCCTGCAGATACCGTCCCAATATGGTATGGTCCTGCAGATAGACTCCCACGCCTCGGAGTTCTTCCGACTAATCGGACTCGCGACCAACGTGCTCACTCGGCGAACTTTTCGGCCGACAAGCGTCACCACCAATGAGATGGGCAAACGCAGTAAAGAGTGAATGAGACAGAGCCAACCAAGGAATGCAAGAAAAGTTGAGATCAATTTGAAAGATCAATTAAATGATCTTTCAAATTCATTTTTCAAATTGATCTTTCAAAATCTTTCAAATTGATCTTTCAAATTCATTTTTCAAATTGATCTCTCAAATTCATTTTTCAAATTGCTCTCAAATTCATCTCTCAATCGATTTTCTCAAATTCATCTCTCAAATTCATCTCTCAAATTCATCTCTCAAATTCATCTCTCAAATTCATCTCAAATTCATCTCTCAATCGATTTTCTCAATTCTCTTCTCCTCAATAATTTCTCTAGTGCGTCAAATTGATTTGGCCGATTTTTATCACCTGTTTCACAGCCTCGCAGCGTCAACCGCTAAAGTTCCATTCAAACACCTGTACAGAAAAAAATTTCAAGGTGGCATTGTGCACAACCCAAATTCAAACAAGCCATTGTGCAGGATCCTTTGTTATTGGCAACTCCCGTCAACAGAAACCTATTGTTCGGAAGTGGTTCTATGTGCAGAACAAAACATGGTGTCTCGCTTGATGTTCTGCACGAGCAAACAACAAAGGTTCTGCACCAAAACTCGTTACAATTGTAGCACATGAATGTGATTTTAGGCAGAACCGACCACGCGAACATAAATAAATGGGAAGCAAAAGTGGGGAATTACCAATTTTGGTTGAATGAACATTAATTTTCACTGATCAAGAAGTTTTTCTTTACTTGAATTTGACTTCACTTGAATTTGACTTTACTTGAATTTGTCTTTACTTGAATTTGACTTCACTTGAATTTGACTTCACTTGAATTTGTCTTCACTCTTCATTGGTCATGAATTATATCTCCACTTCATGAATTCGTCTTCATTGGTCGTGAATTTTATCTCCATTGACCATGAATTTTATCTCCATTGGTCATGAACTTTACCTCCATTGACCATGAATTTTATCTCCATTGATCATGAATTTTGTCTTCATTGGTCATGAACTTTACCTCCATTGACCATGAATTATATCTTCACTTCATAAATGTTATCTTCACTTCATAAATGTTATCTTCACTTCATAAATGTTATCTTCACTTCATAAATGTTATCTTCACTTCATCAATTTTATCTTCACTTCATTTATTTGTCTTCGCATTATTTTTTCTTCACATTCATTTGCTTCATGTCGCATTATTTTATCTTCAATATTTTGCTGCTTCATTGACCATGAATTTTGTCTACACTGATCACCAATTTTGCTTTCACTTCATTTATTTTGTCTTCATTGATTTTGAATTTTGTCTTCACTTCATCAATTATCTTCACTTCATCAATTATCTTCACTTCATCAATTATCTTCACTTCATCAATTATCTTCACTTCATCAATTATCTTCACTTCATCAATTATCTTCACTGATCATGGATTTTGCCTTCATTGACGATGAAATTTGTCTTCACTTCATCAATTTTATCTTCATCAATTTGTCTTCGCATTATTTTTTCTTCACATTAATTTGCTTCATGTCGCATTATTTTATCTTTATTATTTTGCTGCTTCACTGATCATGAAATTTATCTTCACTTCATTTACTTTGTTTTCACTGATCGTGAATTTTATCTTCACTTCATTTATTTTGATTTCACTTCATTTATTTGTTTTCACTGATTTTGAAATTTGTCTTCACTTCATTTATTTTTTCTTCACTTCATCAATTTTGTCTTCACTGATTTTGAATTTTGTCTTCACTTCATTTATTTTATCTTCACTTCATCAATTTTATCTTCACTTCACCAATTTTAAATCCACTTCACCAATTTTATCTTCACTTCACCAATTTTGCCTTCACTTCATCAATTTTGTCTTCACTGACCATCAATTTTATCTTCACTGATCATGAATTTTATATCACTTCATTTATTTTGCCTTCACTTCATCAATTATCTTCACTTCATTCATTTTGTCTTCGCATTAATTTATCTTCACTTTATCAATTTGTGTTCGCATTATTTTATCTTGATTAATTTTCTCCATGTCGCATTAATTTATCTTCATTAATTTTCTCCATGTTGCATTAATTTATCTTTATTTTGGCTTCATTGACCATGAAATTTATCTTCACTTCATCAATTTGTCTTCATTGATCATGAATTTTGTCTTCATTGACCATGAATTTTGTCTTCATTGATCATGAATTTTGTCTTCATTGACCATGAACTCTATCTTCACTTCATTTATTTTGTCATCACTTCATTTATTTTGTCATCACTTCATTTATTTTGTCTTCACTTCATTTATTTTGCCTTCACTTCATTTATTTTGCCTTCACTGACCATCAATTTTATCTTCTTTTCATCAAATATCTTCAATTCATCAATTTATCTTCACTTCATCAATTTATCTTCACTTCATCAATTTATCTTCACTTCATTTATTTTGTCTTCATTGACCATGAAATTTATCTTTACCTCATCAATTTTATCTTCATCAATTTGTCTTCGCATTATTTTATCTTGATTAATTTTCTCCATGTCGCATTATTTTATCTTCATTATTTTGGCTTCATTGACCATAAATTTTGTCTACGCTGATCATGAATTTTGCCTTCACTGATAAATTTATCTTCATCAATTTTATCTTCACAATTTTATCTTCATCAATTTTATCTTCATCGATTTTATCTTCATCAATTTTATCTTCATCAATTTTATCTTCACAATTTTATCTTCACAATTTTATCTTCATCAATTTTATCTTCACTTCAATTTCTTGTCACATTATTCTATCTTTAATTTATCTTCACTTCAATTTGTTGCCACATCAATTTGTTGCCACATTATTTTGCTTCATTATTTGGCCTCGCGAAATGCCTAGTTATTTGTTAATATTGTGTCTGTACACATTTGTTTCATAAATATTGGTTCTCGATGTCTTTGTTTATTCGGTATGTGTAACATCCTGGGTTCTAAGCGTTTGGTCCATAACCTCCAATTTGAAGTATCAGAATTACGCCTGGCTTCTCCAAAACATCGCTATTCTGCGATCACGTGCAACGCGAGATCTTCATCCAGAGCCAATCCACTACAGGCTCAAGATCTACATCAAGGCTAGTACATCAAGGCTAGTACATCAAGGCTAGTACATCAAGGCTAGTACATCAAGGCTAGTACACCAAGGCTAGTACATCAAGATATAATACATCAAGATATAATACATCAAGGCTAGTACATCAAGGCTAGTACATCAAGGCTAGTACATCAAGATATAATACATCAAGGCTAGTACATCAAGGCTAGTACATCAAGATATAATACATCAAGATATAATACATCATGGCTAGTACATCAGCTAGTACATTATCCAGTCACCTTGCAATGTCTTAACCAACCCGTACATCCCTAGACCGTGTCGTCGTGATAAATAAAATTGGTCTTTTTTGGGTCTCGAGGAGCCAGCTTCACATACTGGTTATTGTCTGGAGGCCTCTCCAAAATTGTATTGGTACTTAACATGCTCTGCACACTCAAAACAACAGACTCTACACCGCATGCCGGAGTCCAGTCGTTGCCCAAAATATTCAAGCAAATGTGGCCATTGGAGTAGATGTGCGGATGTATAGGCACGCAGTGGGACTCGTTGGTGATGAACTTGACCAGTGGCGAATCCACAGGGTAGTTTTGGGGAATGGAGATGGCGAGGAGAAAGACTGCGCCTGCATAGAGCTCGTTTTCGACGGTGATTCTGACATGGTATGAGTCTATGGTGCAGGAGGAGAGGAACTCGATGCCTTGAGTCCGGCTGCACATGGCAGCCTTGTGCTCTTTAAGGAGCCTGCGGGAAAACGGATGGGACATGGGGTTGAACCCCAGATCACGCGTGAGATATTAAGCCATGTCGTGTGCGATGGTATGTGCAGGACACTCATACTGTGCAGGACGATCCATATGCAGGAATCGACCATCACCGATTTCAAATAGGCATGGCACGGAACTGTGAAGGTTTTTTCGTCTTCACAACCCTTCTCCTTTGAGATTTCTGAGATGGACCTCTGGTAGTACTGGAAGGAGCTCCGGAGGAAGTACTGCAGGGAACACCGGAGGAAGTACTGCAGGGAGCTCCGGAGGAAGCTCCGTCCATGGCCTTCTTCCTATTCCGGGATAACAACCCCAAAAGCTTTTTAAAGTGCTGAAAAAATGGAACCTTTTCCTTGGTGATGGTATCCAACTTGGCAAAGTCCACCGCATTGGTGGGAAGTTTCAAGGCCATTTCTTTAAGCAATGCATCGCTAATAAAGTATTGAGCCCGGCCAAATCCCAACTCTTGCAGCTTTTGAGTCCGAAGGTTGCGAAGTTCCGTAAACGCATGATTGATCATTTCACTATTGGACTCATTGACTTGGCCGCCAAAATTCTGCTCCGGCAACGAAATTCGCGTGAAACTTCCCGAAACGCCACGCGGACTGTTCAAATCCCGAGCACTAATAAATGACTCGGTGTAGCGGAGACTGGACAAATCCGGAATCTTGGATGCATTCAAACGGACGTTTCCGGGTTTGCCATTTGTGGTTTCTTTTGCGTCTTGATTATCATGGTTTCCAATTCGGAAATTGCCTGTGCTCACACTGCTGGATTTGTTCTTGATACTCCTGTTTTTGGCGATTTTGGGCTCTTTTTCCGTGAACGAAAGCTGGATTTTTTGCGTTCCCTTCATGATCACGTTGGCGCGCGGCCCCAACTTCACATACGTCGTAGCAAAACCTCCGCGCATCACCTGGTACTCCAAAAGCCCACCCTCCGATTGGAGATGGTAGAAGATACGCTCAATATCGCCTCGGTCCAAATCCTTGCCTAGCCCGTGGTATGGGTTATTGTGGTGGTTTAGCTTGAGGATCTTGCCGTGCCGTGCTCCTTTGTACACATCTTGACAGTGGATAATGGTCACCTTATCGGCCTGGATGGACTGCACAAGCTTGGTAATGGCCACACAGTGGTTGGTCACGTCTCGGGTCACGGCCACCACATTACTGCAACAATTGTCACACATTTTCCTGCACTGCTTGGGGTCAAAGGTCTCGTTGAAAAAGTGGAGCACCTGCTGGCGTCTGCAGTCAGTTTTGTTTTCACAGTATTGCACCACCTGCTGGAGCTTGGTGAGATGCGCTTCGCGCGCCGAGTCCTCGAGCTTATCATCTCGCTGGATTAAACTCTGTAAGGCCCGTGCATCTTTATAGGAGTAGAACATGATGCATTCGCTGCCATTGCCATCTCGTCCTGCACGCCCTGTTTCCTGGTAGTAGCCTTCCAATGAGCGAGGAATGTACAAATGAATGACAAAACGCACATCGGGCTTGTCAATTCCCATGCCAAATGCTATAGTAGCACAAATCACCTGGATTTGATTCTTCTGCCACTTTTCTTGTACATCAAAACGCTCCGTAGGGTCCATTCCTGCATGGTAGTACATACAGCTGACTCCATAATCGTTGAGTTTTTGAGCTGTGGTTTCACACGACTGTTTGGAGTGACAATAAATGATACCTGTTTTTTTGCGTTGCTTGAGGTCAATATATTCGCGAATCCACTCGTAGATATTGGGCGGCTTGTTCTTGACCTCGTACATTAAATTGACCCGATTGAAACTCTGCTTGAGCAATACGGGCTCGTGCATCTGGAGATTGTGCACGATATCGAGCCGGACCTTTTCGTTGGCTGTGGCTGTGAGCGCCATGATGGGCACGTCTGGGAAATTTTGCTTGAAGAAGCTCATGCCCTTATAATCAGGGCGAAAATCGTGACCCCACGAGCTGACACAGTGTGCTTCATCCACAACCACGCGCGCCAACATGCTGTTTTCGTGGAGCTTGGAAATCACCTTCTGTACACGCCCTGAGTTGTTGATCATCTCTGGCGAAAGGTACACCAAGTCCAATTGACCACTGGTGAGAGCCTTGAATGTGGAGTTTCGCTCATCTGCAGTTCCTTTGGAACTTATCATGCCGGCCCGGATATTTTTGGAAACTAGGTGCTGCACCTGGTCCTGCATGAGCGAGATCAATGGTGATACCACAACTGTGGTGCCTCTTGTATGGCCGCCTTTGACCAAAGCCGGGAGCTGGAAACAAAGGGACTTTCCTCCACCGGTGGGAATGAGCACAAAAACATCTTTGCCTTTGAGAGTGGCCACGATGGCCTCCAATTGGTTGGACCGGAATTCGTTGAGCCGGAAGTTGTTGCGGAGAATGCGATATACTTCATCAAGAAACGGCTCAGATATGGCTCCAGGCTTGGTGGCCACGGACTTGGATAGCTGGATGAGCTCATCGTCGTTATCGCTGAAATCGCTATCGCTGATCACGTGCAACTTTTCTTGCGGCTCAGATTTGATGAAGGAAAGTTCCTTAAGGCCATCAAGATCTATATCATCGAGATCATCTTCTGAAGGGATTTCGACGATTTCATCTCTTCCTTCATTAAGCTGGGTAGTGAAATCGGCTGAGTTTTCGCCAATTCCATCATTTCCATCGATATTTAGGTCATTTCCATCGAAATTTTGGACATTTCCATCGAAATTTAGGTCATTTCCATCGATATTTAGGTCATTTCCATCGATATTTAGGTCATTTCCATCGATATTTTCGCCATTTCCTTCATTTTCACCAATTTCACCATTTCCTTCATTTCCATCTCTTTCGTCATCTTCCATCTCATTCTTATACTCACTAATATCATCATCCAATACTTCAATAGCCTCGTATGTCACACCCAACCGATTAGCCACATCCTGAGAAAGCCTGATCTTATCAATTTCAGCCTCAGACCCAGAAGATTGAGATTCCAAAACATCTTCGTCTTCATCAGTATCGATATTGTTGAATTGGGTAGGCTGCGTCACGTACAGTCCATCTATGGACTCGGATTCGTGATTTTCAGCATCGTCTTGTGCTATGAACCCGCTAAGATCTGTGTCGTCGTTTTCAATCTGGGACAGCACCAAACCTGCCATGAAACCATCGCCAAAATCGTCCTCAGATTCGTTGACGTCGGCAACAATCGCTGTGGAAACAGCCACTCCAGTTTCGGCGCGATTTTTGCGCTCCTGGATAATCTGCCGTGCTTCTTGGATGTTGAGGTTGTAGCTTGGCGTGGGAAGCGAATCTGGGACTTGGAATTCCGAGTTTCTTTCTAGTTCTGTTCTGCTCTGGTTTGTTTCAGGAATATCTAACCCTGTAGGTCTTTGTTTGGATGGTTGAACTTGTTCCTGCTTTATATTAGGAAGGTCTTGAGTCACCTGCATGAAATAAGGCAGGTTTCCCAAGGAGTTGGGGGCACTAGAAATGCCTTTGAAGTCCTCTAACACATTGATGTCATTTTGGGAAGACTCCTGAGCACTTGGCATGGACGAAAAGCCCGAAATATTTGAGAAATCTTCTAGTGGGGGCGATGACTCTAAGAATTTCAACTTGGGCCGTAGTTGCAAAAGCGAAGAGTCCAATTGCTTGAGTCGGGGCTGGAATTGTTTGGTTTGCCATAGTTTTTTAGCATCCTGAGAAAGCGATGTTGAGTCATTGACAGCGTTACACTTTGTAAGAAGATGGATTTTAGCCTCACACATTCGAATGTACTCATGAAGCAAGGGAACTGTAGACTCTTGGTCGGAGTAATCAAATTGGCCATTATTTTGAGCTGAGTTCTGAGAAAAGACTTGTTTCTGCATGGAGGGGATATTATTTTGTGGTTTTCCTGACTGGATGGAATTAGATTGATCTGGATTCTTTAGAGTTGTATTCTTCAGAGATGGATCTGGATTCTTCAAATATAGATATCCATTCTTCAGAGATTGATCTCTATTCTTCAATGATGGATCTCCATTCTTCAAATATAGATCTCCATTCTTGGACGCCTGGGCAGGATTTGAACGATGTAGACCGTGTGATTCCTCGAAAACTAGTCCAGACTGGCCAATAGGTGTCAGGGAGCGCTGCTTTTTAATAGCCAAGGGTTCTGTTTCAGCAGAACGTTTTGGAGCGGTTTTCGAAGTTGGTGGGTTTCGTGAAGGCCTTGGTTCTGTAGTCTCTGGCTTGGTCACACGTAACATGTTCGTGTCTATGAGGTCTTCATCAGATTGTGGATCACTAAAGTCACTGATTTGTGTGGAAATAAATAGCGGCTCTGTGGCCGGCTCTATGGCAGGGATCGGGGGTTTCGGGGGTCGGAAGGAACCATTGGTGTTTGGATCAGACGCGTTTCCTGCAGGACGAAGTTTGGAGGCGTTTCTAGGCGTCAGGATATGAAGATTTTCTCGAGATTTCGGGAGTGGATTTGTAGGGGGTTGCTTTATAGATTTGGCAATGTCGGGTTGTTGGATATGCAGTGTAGAGGTGAATGCTGGAGTGGTGGGCGGTTTGGAGGCGGTGGGCGGTTTGGAGTCGGTGATGGCGGCTGGAATAGGATTGTTTCGTAGTGGTGGTACTCCATCAAAGGACGCTGGTTGGAGAAAAAGATTGACCTGGGACTTAACTACCCGCTGAGGAAGTGCTTGAGTTAGCCATGCCTTGATTTCCCGCTGGTTATTGAGTATGGCCATGAATAGAGTGGATGGAGCTTAGCGTTTAAGGTGTACATCCCGACACGCGTGGTCCTGCAGACATCTGGACGTCATACACCCGTACATCTAGGCATCCTACACCCGTACATCTGAACATCTACACCCGTACATCTTGACATCCTACACCGCACAGTACACCGCACCCGTACACCACATAGTACACTATAAATGTGAGGATATGGATCGATGGGATGTCCACCGTAGAGGTCTGAATACATTCTTCTCAGCAGTCATAAAGTAGGGCTGCCAAAGGGCTTCTGTGCCATAGGCTGAGAGTGTTGAGGATAGAGACGGTGTGTGCAGGCATACTCGCGAAGTCCTGCCGTCAAGGTTGCCAAGCATGCGCTTAAGTGGGATCGGGTGACACCGTATGTGTGTCGCGTTGACGTGGGCTGTTGGAGGTGGCTGCAGATATCGTTTCGATGTCAGTTGACTGGTTGCACATCAGATGGCGCAGTTCTGCATGTCTCCTCATATTCGTTCGTGGCAACGCGGGAAGGTCGTGGCAATCAA
This sequence comes from Metschnikowia amazonensis, assembly GCA_008065195.1. NCBI lineage: Eukaryota > Fungi > Ascomycota > Pichiomycetes > Serinales > Metschnikowiaceae > Metschnikowia > Metschnikowia amazonensis. The sequence goes on from VATE01000011.1 coordinate 209,601, forward strand.
CCCGGGCGACAATGTCATCCCGGTGATAGGACGAAGCACTTTCCCCCCCCCCCCCTCCCTGACACTCAACTATGTATATCTACCACTATGGCCACATTCTAAAAAAAATCATGTTACCAAACACACTGGTCACAGCAGGAGGCGCCAAGATTTGCCGGGCCGGAATCAGCCGGACCAACATCTCAGGTGTATTGTTCGTGGCGCCACAGCCTGTTGAAGATTTACCTTCCAAAATGCCTCTTACAAAAATGCGTGTTTGAAATTGCCCCTTCCAAGGGGTGGGGCCAAATTGCAGGAACATAGGCCAAATTTCGTGGTTTATAACATTCACATGTCTAAAGGGTCGGGCCTAAGGGCGGCCAAGACGCCTTAGCAAATGTGGGCTCAAAAGGCAGACATATCCCTGGCCAATATTCGGCTGCAATTGCGGTCAAAATTCCAGCGAAAAAGAAATCCAAAAGGACAACAATGCTGCGAAGGTGTGCGTGCAACGACCCAACCATCCGCCAAGGTGAGTCTCCGCTTTTCTAGCCTTGCGCAGCGTAAAATGCCCCTATTGCTCTCCACCAAAAAGGGAGCCTAAGCAATCTGACCCCAACACAATTTCACCACTTGCCGCCACTTGAAACTATGCAGATCCAAAAGTGGTTTAAGGAGGCAATAAAAGTGGTAATATTGGAGGAAGTTGGGTGAAATTTTTTATATTCCATGGCTAACAGCGGCTGGAGATGGCCTTGGAATTTCCAGGCTCGGGGAAAGAGCTTTTTTTTTTTTTTTTTTTTTGCTCTCTAACCCCATTGAATGAATCTCACCATTTCATTCCATCTCGGTTTTTTAATACCCCTCGCAGCTTTGCGCATATTCGTCGGATAATACGTCCTGCAGGCTTCTCCTCATCTGGCTACTCCTCACTTGGTGTCGTTTAAATATCAATGTGGGCCTATTTCCCAGGGAATCTTTGGCTATATATTACAAGTGCTGGATTTTACTATTGAACATTTGAATTTCGACCTAATATTTTCTACCGATTACAGATTAAGAGCAAGTCTACACTTACATACTGACTATTTATTGACTATTTATTGAATTTATTGATTATTGATTATTGATTATTGATTTTGATTATTGATTATTGATTATTGATTATTGATTATTGATTATTGATTATTGATTATTGATTTTGATTATTGATTTTGATTTTGATTTTGATTATTGATTATTGATTATTGACTTGAGTGTCAATTTCAGTCCACCCCTTTCCAAGTTCGAGCCTGAAGTGTCATTCTGAAGCCTCACTACTATTGTTGACTACACATTATTTATTGACGACTATTTCCTTTGGTCGGCGTGTCCTACATACTGACTTATTGATATACAGTCTATTATTGATATACAGTCTATTATTGATACACAGTCTATTATTGATATACAGTCTATTATTGATATACAGGCTACCGAAAATAGTCTTCCAAGTCAGAAATACAAATCAGAAACTCAGAATCTCAGAATCTCAAATCTCAGAATCAACTATTATACAAGTCAAAAGTCTAATTTATAGTCTCTTCCTATTCACTTGTCCAAACAATATCCTCAGCTATCATGGAAACCTTTCCCTCCCAGCTATATACAAGGGACAAATTCGGCGCCATGCCCTTTTCTTCTGGCCGCTCTGCCCATCTGCACTATTTCCCAACAGCTTCAGTTTCCAAGTCTCCACAGGATGATTTGCTCCCAGAATTGTGGCTAACTTCCAACAATGATGATGGCTTTCGCAGCTCCGACTCAGCCTCTCAATATCGTCAAGCCACCACCATGTTTGGTAACTACGAATACTCGCCCTTGAGAACACCTGGTTATTCTTCTGAAACTTCCAACTTGGCCTACCACTCAATGGACGTGTCGGAACCAGAATCCCAAGCAGATTTTCGCCAGCCCCGCAGCCTTCAAGAGTACTATTACCAAAACACCTATGCCCAAGAACCAAATACGAGTAACCAGAATCTCCAGAGTTCGTTGTTGCTTCGTGAACAATCGTTGGAGTATGCACAGTCGCTCTTGCCCCATAGCCTACTTCCTTTAACCGAGGATAACTTGGACAAGAACCATAAATTGAACCCTTCAATTGGCGACAACATCTACAAGAGCCCAGGGTCTTTGGGAAGACAAAATTCCCGCAACGAGTCGGTACTGTCACGATCATCATCATCATCCAACTCTTCCAAGAACCAAAAGCATTTGAACACACAATTGTACAAGACAGAGCTCTGTGCCTCTTACATCAAGCTGGGTGCATGTCTCTACGGTCTGAAGTGTCAATTTGCACATGGAAAGGAAGAATTAAAGGTAGTAGATCGGCCTTCCAATTGGCGGTCCAAGCCTTGTGCCAATTGGACACAATTTGGGTCATGTCGTTACGGGAAAAGATGTTGTTTCAAGCACGAAGTATGATTTAGGGTAGTGAGTAGTACTAGTACTGACTGACTAGTACTGACTCATACTAACTGACTGTCTAATACTAACTGACTGACTCATACTAACTGACTGTCTAATACTAACTGACTGACTCCTGTCTATTTGGAATCTGAAGTTTTTGCCGGTCGGTATGCTGCATGGCGCCTATTGCACATGACCTTGCGTGAGAATACCCGAGCACGGAATCAGGCCACCGGCCTAGCAACTGGCCACAGCAACACAGATGTTTCATCACCCGACTTTTCACTAATTCACATGATCATTCTAGGATTCACATCAATTCTAGGATTCACATCAATTTTAGGATTCACATCAATTCTAGGATTCACATCAATTCTAGGATTCACATCAATTCTAGGATATCAATTCTAGGATTCACATCAATTCTAGGATTCACATCATTTCTAGGATTCACATCAATTCTAGGATTCAATTCTAGGATTCACATCAATTCTAGGATTCACATGCTGCTCCCAGTGGTATATACAACACCGAAAGTTACAAGCGGTTATACGGACGATAATTATACTTAAGACAAGACCGCTATAATTCATGATGTCAGCGAAGTTTATGTAGATCAGAGATAGAGTCAGATTCGTGTGGTGTAATGTGGTCTGTGTAGATCACGTGATTACGTATTATAAATGCCTAGTTCAAGGCCATATTCAGTTTTTGCTGTTGTGATGGAGTTTGATACTTTAAGAGTGGTTCAGGAGTTATTGTTACTGATGCAAGGGACTTGCGTGACACTATATCACAGAGTGAGTATGAATGAAATAAAGACTAAGTGGAGAGTAATGGTAAGACCAAAGAGTGTCAATGGAAATTTTAATAGTAAGATTATTTCAGTGTGTATTTATTTCAGTGTGTATTTATTTCAGTGAGTATTTCAGTATTTCAGTGAGTATTTCAGTATTTCAGTGAGTATTTCAGTGTTCATTTTAGTGTGTATTTCAGTATTTCAGTGTGTATTTATTTCAGTGTGTATTTATTTCAGTGTGTATTTCAGTGTTCATTTTAGTGTGCATTTTAGTGAGTGGAGTATAGACCAAGATTACATCAATGCTACAAAGTTATTAAGTTTTGTTAGGCTTTCAAGCGACGTCATGACTGCATCTGCATAACTAAAAGAATATGCTATTGATTTTCTTAGAATTCTGATTTAGATCTTATAGGATACGCTCAAGTCTACGCAAAAGATACATGTTGTTCGCAGCTCGTCGTCAAGGTTTTGATGCTTCCAATCTAAACAAGAATAGATTTGAATACTTCTTGAATTGTCGTATCGAAGATGTACTTTTAGATCGAACAAATATTTCTGTGGAAGCATGCTTCATATTCAATCAATGCATAACCTTGGGGTTGAGAGTAAACACTAGACTAAATAGAGTCTACAGTGTTTATAAAATTATTGAAACTAGTGCGAGAAAATTCTCAAACCAGTGCGAAATTCACCAATATTTCAATTTTTCAAACCAATTCAAAAATATTCAACCAGTGCGAAATTCAACCAGTGCGAAATTCAACCAATACATTACTTTTCAAAATATTACCAATGCGACAAAATTATTCATAAGTGCAACAAAATTCTTCAACCAGTGTGACAAAATTGTTCAAACCAAATAGAAGTTTGGATTTAAAGGATATCTTGAAAACCACTTCAGTTTTGTCCATTTCAACTGTTCATGGGAAATTCCAAGAAGCGTATATACAGTATTTTTCAAAATTATTCATACCATTACAAAATTATTCATACCATTACAAAATTATTCATACCATTACAAAATTATTCATACCAAATACAAGTTTTAATATACAACATAACATGAAAATTCCTTTTCTTTTGTCCGCTTGGCCGTTGATTGGAAGACTGAATGAATAGAGTGTAATAGCAATCAGCAAGATATTATCTGATTACTGAAATTATTAACAGTTGTGAACATTATGCCATTTGGTATGAATAATTTTGAAATATTGGTATGAATAATTTTGTGGTACTAGTATGAATAATTTTGAAAAAGACTGTATTAAAACTTGTACTTAGTATGAATAATTTTGTAGTATTGGTATGAATAATTTTGTAATATGGTGTAAATAATTTTGTAATACAGTGTTTTTCAAAATTATTCAAACCAGTGCGACAAAATTATTCATACTAAATACAAGTTTTAATGTATATCATAATATGGAAACTAGTTCAGTCTTGCCCGTTTCCACCGTTGATTGGAAGACTCCAAGAAGAGTATATACAAGCAATCATCCAGATATTAAA
>VATE01000349.1:0-11693 GCA_008065195.1 Metschnikowia amazonensis
TATGAATAATTTTGAAATATTGGTATGAAAAATTTTGTCGCACTGGTATGAAACATTTTGAAATATTGGTATGAATAATTTTGAAAAAGACTGTATTTCAAAATTATTCATACCAATATTTCAAAATTATTCATACCAATATTTCAAAATTATTCAAACTAGTGCGACAAAATATTCAAACCAAATGGCATAATGTTTCACACAAACTTTCAATAGAATTCAGTAATCAGATATCTTATATCTGGACGATTGCTCTTGTATACTATTCTTGGAGTCTTCCATTCAACGGTCACAACGGATAAAACTAAAGTGGTTTTTATCTTATGCTGTATATTACACTTTTATTTGGTTTGAATAATTTTTTAGCACTAGTAGAATAATTTTGAAAAATACTGTATTCTTTCCAAATACAAGTTGTTGTATATAGGACAACAAGGAAGTTAGTTTATTAGTTTTAACCCTTGACTCCAAAAGAAGTACATTAGACGATTCTTCAGATTTAATTCCTAAATTTTAATTCTGATAAATTTCTGATAAAAGTGGACACGCCATTTGGTTTGAAGATTGTGCGAAGTGGTACGAAACTTTTAAAATATGGTTTGAATTATTTTGTCGCACTGTTTGAATAAATTTAAAAAGCTCTGTACATCAAAGACAAGGTTTTTCAACTATGTTTTCGTATATTTAATATACCGGGATATGTAAGTTGTACCTTGCAAGACCAAAGCTTGAAAGGACTGGATACGGGCACGTCTTTATATTCCGCCAGTTACCTGGTGTACGGCTCTTTAGTCCATTGTCTCTAATAAGTCGTATGATGGATCGTCTCTGCATCTATTATCTCTGATGAGTCATATGATGGATCGTCTCTGCATCTATTATCTCTGATGAGTCATATGATGGATCGTCTCTGCATCTATTATCTCTGATGAGTCATATGCTGGATCGTCTCTGCATCTATTATCTCATATTAGTCGTATGATGGATCGCCCCACAGCCTTATTGTTGCTTTCCCAGATCTGCACATAACACATCTGCGAAGTACGGTGAGTCAGTACTCGTTAGGTACTCGTTGACAAGGTTCAATTATTCACACCAACTATTATTCGAGAAGTAACGCTGATTCATCAACTCACACACGATATTGGTTCAATTTTTTATGATGTATTAATACAATTTCTATACATTTACACCTCTTATACAGTCTGTTAAAGTATCATTCCTATTACCACGTTTATATGGGTTTCTTAATTATTAGGTACTAAAAAGTAATCTCGCTACAAATGATATATCTCCTATAAAAGTAAGTATTCGCTAATAATATCTATAAATAGTAACCTTCAGTCCCTAGCACTTTAAGCCCCATCTTCGGCCTCGTGTCTATTTCCGCCAGTGAATTACCTGACTTGTACATGAAAAAGACATCTGCATGAGCCGCTTCCTGATTAATCCACGTGGTGCGTCCAACTAGAAACCAAAATCTGGGGTTCCTAAAAGAGAAGTCGAATTTGGTCTGACAATGCAACCATGAAGCTGGCCCACTTGAAAATAGGATCGGTTTCTTTTTAAGAAACTAAAACTTGTATCTGTTCGAAACAACGTGTAGTCTAATGCAACTATTTTACGCATTGGCTGCATATCACCCTCATAACCGTGCACCGCAGCCACGTGGTGCGGAAATCTACACATTCTGAGTTTATAAATGTCTTGACTTCTTCACTCTGATGCATCCAAAACAGATTATTCAAACCAAACTGGCCTTAAAACACTTTCTTTCCCAGAGCCGTTTCTAGAACTGCCAACAAAAAAAAAATCGGAACGTCGCACGACTGAAACATGCTTTGGTTCCTTTTTGCACCCATTTACTTGGGGTTTGTGGCGGCTCATACGCTCAATAACATTGATTCGATCCAGAAACAACTCCAAAGTAGGCAAATACCCCAGGGATCTATTATGGATTCGATCTTGCCTCAATTATCCGTTGATCAAACGAATTACCTCACTTCCAAATTCCTGGAGTTGAAGAAGTTCAATGGAACATCTTGTGAGAAATGCCACCACAAGGTGAAGTTCGCCAAGAGTATCGTCGAAGAAGATCCTCAATACGAGCATCTTATTGCTTTGATTTTGTATGAGTACTGCCTCCTGGAGAACAAGAATAAAGATACCAAATGTGCTTTCGTGGACTTTTTCATCTTCACCAATACTCAAAATCAAGAAGTGGAAACTTTTGCAGGTAGTAGCCTTGAAAGCACAACTTCGGTTAACATATTCTCCAATGACTTTATTCAAATGATAAAGCACATGAATGTTTCCTCTCAATTGACCCTTGACTCGTACTGTTACTATAAGGGGAAGTACTGCGAGGCTCCTAAGACACCAGAATTGTCTCTGATTATTGATTTGGACTCTATGTGGCCCGAAAAACAGAACATACACTATTCCGAACCCGACTACAAAACCAAAGACAGAGAGCTCTTCAATGTGTTGCACATTTCGGATTTCCATGACGAGTTACGCTACCAGCTTGGCCTGGAAGCGAATTGCTCGCAGGGATTGTGCTGCTTACCGGAATCTTTCAACCAGGACTTGACTGACTCCAGCTATAATTTTACAGACGTCTACAAAGATGCCGGAGCCAATAGCTCCATGGCCCTTAACTTCTACGCAGGTTCTCATTATGAAAATGACACTTTCCACTCAGGCAACTACGAAGACTTTCCAAAGTACCGAGGCTGGAATTGGGCCCATACACCTGCATCTACTTTTGGTAACTACGAATGTGACCCCCCAGAAGTGTTGTTGAACAACAGTTTGATCTACATTGCGTCTCACTCGCAGTCCAAGAACTTTGAGTTTTCCCTTTTCACGGGAGACATAGTGGACCATGACGTTACCCACTGTGATGCCAACGTGACCAAGTTTGCCGAATTGAGATCCTATGGTATCATGAAACACTATTTGAAGGGTCTTCCTATTTTCCCAACTTTGGGTAACCATGACACCTTTCCTTACGGACAATTGGCACCTCACAAATTGAACAATGTCACTTTGAACGAGTCTGTTTACCATTGGAACGATGACTTGATAGCTGAGCTGTGGACATCCAATGGCTGGTTGAACCAGTCTTTGAAGACCGAGATGAAGTCTCATTACTCAGCCTTTTCCACAACCACCGACCGTGGTCTCAAGGTCATCTCGTTGAATTCCAACTGCTACTACCAGAAAAACTTGTACTCTTTTATCGACATGGAGAATGAGCCAGATCTCTTTGGGCAGTGGCAGTTCTTGATTGATGAATTGGTTGAGAGTGAGAAGAAAGGCCAAAGGGTGTGGATCTTGGCCCATATCCCTGCAGGTGACACAGACACTCTCCCAATTCAATCCAACATCTTTGCCAAAATCGTGGAGAGGTTCTCGCCCTACACCATTGCCAATATATTCTATGGCCATACACATAAGGACCAGTTCCAAGTCCTTCACTCCAACGATTCTACGCCCATCAACATGGCGTGGATTTCGCAGTCCATTACGCCTCTTGGCCCATCTAACCCATCTTGGAGATACTACGAAGTCGAGGATGAGTCGTTCAACATCATCAATGCTTTCAACTACTACACGCCTTTGAACGAGACTTGGGTCAACGGGCCTGAAGAGCCCGAGTGGAAGTTTGAGTATTCTCCTCGTGAGACTTATGACCCAGAAAGCAAATGGCCCAAAAACGCTCCTTTGAATGCAACGTTTTGGGATGAATTTGTTCTTAAGCGTTTGGCTAATCAGCTGGATGTGGACTTTGCTCAATTGTACACCAATTATGTGTACAGGAACAATCCATACGTTCCACAATGCAAAAATGGTTCTTCCATTAGTGAAGAATGCTATGCAGACAATTACTGCTACAATCTGGGGTTCAAAGTGGACGACTACTTGGCGTGTGTAGGCTAGACCCTGATCTTGAAGTTGCAACACCAAGTTAGAGTTATTTTCTGGAGTCATATTTTCTAGAGTCACATTGCACTTTCTGGTCACATTGCACTTTCTGGTCACATTGCACTTTCCGCAGTGTTTTCGATATAGAATTCTGTCTTATGAAACAGAAATTAAACTACATGTCTAAAGTTAACAGCCTCTGCGCACTAAACATCAGTGCATCTGGACTACCATACGAACACTTTCAATACCGAAACTGCTATGCAGACCACAACGAGCGCGAGAAAATTGGGGCATAATCAGTATTTTGTCCAAATTTTTCTTGAGTAAATAATCATATGAAAATTACTACTACCTTTACCAATCAATGATTAAGATCATCAAATGATTGGCTGTCATGGGATCAATTAAACACAATTGTGTTTGTGTTTGAAGTCTTGCAATTTTTAGAGCCCTGCTGTAATTATTTAAGTCCTACTTTAATTATCTAAGTCCTACTGTAATTATCTAAGTCCTACTGCAATTCAGTGTTTCTCAAGATTATTCATACCAGTGCGACAAAATTATTCAAACCAATATTTCAAAAGTTTCGTGCCACTTCGCACAATCTTCAAACCAAATGGCATGATGTCAATTTTTATCAGAGATATATTAGAGTTAAAATTTAGAAATTGAATCCGAAAAACTATCTTATGTGCTACTTTTGGGAGTCAAGGGTCAAAATGAATGAACTAGCTTTCTTGTTGTCCTATATGCAACAACTCGTATTTGGTTTGAAAGAATATTTAAGGGGTACGGAACTTTTTAATTGGTATAAATAATTTGTAGCACTGGTTTGAATAATTTCGAAAAGACTGTATCTACTGCAATTATCTAGGTCCGGCAATTCAACTTTGCCAAGGTTGCTGCACATTTGTGCAGTCTCTACTTCGAAATGCGAACTGGTTTGCACCCACCTCTGGTGCTTTCGCAATTGGCTACGAAAGAACCTGTAATTCTTGGATTTGGTTACAGAAAAATTGTGGATTCTGTTAGGAGATATTTCAGCACAGTAAGAAACTATGAGTATGCCAGCACTTTCAAAAAGCTTAATGGCTCTCAATGAAACAGAAGGTGACAACTTGGACTCCCTTGATTGTGCTCTTAGTTATCTTGAAATGTTCCTAAGCCTAGATGATGAATCTTGCTCACTTTCTGTCCCGCGTACAATCCAGGCTACAGATTTCTTGGGTTTGATTGCTATACTCATAATTTGCTATGTGGGTGCTTTTTCTGTCATTATTATGTTTTTTCTTCTAGCCTTTATTGTGGCTCTTCCTGTGATAATTACGCTGTTTGTCATGACTTCGGTAATGAACCTCGGGAACTTCACGGCCTTAGGGGGTAAGAGATTAAATCTCAGAGCCAAAGCTATTGATGAGAATTCCCTAACCACGGATGAAAAGTCATTAATCGGGTTTTTCTAGTGATTTGACTCGATTCTGTCCTCAGTTCTGTCCTCGATTATGTCCTCCACTGTTCACGTTCGAGTGCCTCTTCCACAATTGTTAGCTATTCGAACATGGCTATAATTTGCTTACGTATGTCTTTTTCAGATTATTTTAACTAGTATGTTCCTAAACTCTCACCGCAATTTCAAATAGCTTATCACACCTCACCTATTTTCTGGTGCATAAGTGTCTCTGAAGCCTCCTCTAAAGCCACCTCCCCTTCCTCTAAAACCTCCTCCTCCTCCTCCTCTTCCTCTAAATCCACCTCTGCCTCTTCCGCGACCTCTGAAGCCTCCACGCATACCGCCTCTGAAGCCTCCTCCGAATCCACCTCCGAATCCACCTCCAAAAGCGCCCTGCTCCATCTCCTGCGATGCTTGCCCTCCATAGATTCCACGTCCAAATTGCCGTCCTTCTCTAAACCCGGGATCCAAGTCGATCTCCAAGTTCTGGCCGTCCAAGTATGTTCCCTTTAAAAACTTCATGGCGTTCAATGAACCTTCTTCCAACTTGTATATGACAAAACAAAAGCCACACGGGGTCAATTTATTTCTATCGAGTCCCATTATGATTCTGTCTATAGTCCCACATTTGGAAAATAGCTCGTGGATTTGCTCTTCTGTGGTAAAGTGGGTCAAGTTTCCAACGTAGATGGTTTTCAGGGTAATGGATTTGGCGATGTTTTCGAAGTTTGATCTCCGGATACATTTCCTAATCAAGTACTGCGATGGCTTGTCCAACCTGTCGGCTGAGTTCGTGTATCTTTCCTCTATAAGCTCCATGGCGTCGATTGGAGAAGAAAGTAAATGCGACTTGAGTTCAACACTAAGTCACGTGCACTTCTACGAGTCTGAACACTTCTACGTTGCAAAATCTTCTTTTCCCCATTTTTGAGTTAGCTATAGGGATTTATATGTTTTAGAAGAATATTTCTTGCTTCTTTTGCAAAATTGTGTTATTTTCGATTTTCTATGCTTCGATTAGTTGTTATGTTTTTTGCAGTTGTCGCAATCTCCCATAAAAAATCAAGAACATATCCTATATTCTATGGATGAATGGAAACCAATTTGAAACCACTTTTTCAGCCAAGGGCAAAACTACAGCCTTTTCAAGAGCTTTCAAGATAGCGCGTCATTGAAGCACTTTTCCTTCAATATCTGATATTAGAGTCCACACTATGCGCAAACCACCACCAGAAGCACTTGACGCGCCTAATCTGCGAGAAGACCCTAAATCTCACGAAACTTTGCTCCAGGCCCACACCATGTTCAAGTCAGTGTTCAAAACCGGAATCAGGGGAGTTTACAACGTCTCTGACAACGCCTCATTCTCTACTGAACTATGGTCAGTTTATCCCGCCAAACACAGGCAGAATGGAAAACTGGCCTCTGTTTTTATCCTCGATAAATACAAGCTTGAATCGCATGTCAACCGCTTGTGTTCACAGTCATCCAACACGAGAAATCCCAAGGTCATTATCAGTGAATACTACGAGCAGATCAAATTGGAAATCTCTAACTTGACGAAACTAAAGCACCCGCAGATTCTTACGGTTCTTGAGGTGCTAGAGGAGACCAAGTCCAAGTTTCTCTTCGCAACAGAACCTGTCTCCAGTAACCTTTCTTCGGTATCTCTCAATGATGAGAACGATCTAAGCATTCAGAAAGGCTTATTAGAGATCTGTAAAGGGTTGCAGTTTTTGCATGATTTTTGTTCGACTATTCACTTGAACCTACAGCCGTCCTCAGTATTTGTGAATCTGCAGGGTGACTGGAAACTTGCTGGATTTAAATTTCTTCAGAATTTGAACGAAATGAATGCTCAGGATCAGCACAATTACTTTATCATGAATAACTCTTCAGTGATCGAATACGCAAACCATAACCTCAACTTTGTTGCGCCAGAGCTCGTCATCGATGACCATTCTGAAAGGTTATCCACTGCTAATGATGTCTGGTCATTGGGAATGATGATTTACTACCTATTCAATAAAGGGGACTTTCTCATTAATTGCTTTGAAATCAACAATGTGTCTGATTACAAGAAGGAGTTCCGAAAGTTCGAGCAGAAGTTCTACAATCATAGACCGGCTGAGCTCAAGTATTTACTCAAAGATATACCTGAATCTTTGTATCCAATCATGATGCACTTGCTAGCCAGATTTCCAAATGACAGAATGTCAATTGACCAGTTCATAGACTCGGATTTTTTCAACGGTAGTTTGATCAAGCTAATGTGGTTTATTGATGAGTTCACAACAAAAAGCACAGATGAAAAGATTGTTTTCCTTGATGGAATTCTTGGCTCCGATAATATTCTATCGCTGTTACCGAATACTTTTCGCAATGCAAAGCTCTTGCCTTTGCTCATTGAGTCTATACAGTTTGAAGTCAATCTTTTGCAAACTACCAAAACATTAGACTTGGAGACTGACCTTTACATAAGCAAAATGTTACAGGTGGTTTTTGACATTGGAAAGTCTTTGCTGAATTTATCATTCCTGGATAGAATTTGTGACTCTATCATGAATAACAAAGGATCCAGGAAATCAGAGAGCCAGCTTGTTAAACTTGCAAAAACTTCAGTGAAAGTGAGGTTGTCAATGGTGAGCAATATTGAAATCATGTTCAAAAAGCTTCCGCAAAAGGCTGTTGTTGACATAGTCAAAGATTTGTCAGATTTCTGCTTAGCACCCTTGGAAAAAGTAACAAAAGACGTGGACACCAGGGAAGATCAAATAGCACTTCAGGATATGTTTCTCAAGAAACTCTCATTGGTTGCACCAGGGCTTGATTTTCCTTACATAAAGAATATGCTCTTTCCATTACTCTGCCAAGTGTTCAAAACTACAACTATACTATCCACGAAGTTGGAAACAATAAGAACCTTTGACATGTTGATCGAAAAGAAAATCATAGATCGCACAATCGTCAGCGACCAATTGCTCCCAATTATAGAGAATTTGAAGAGCAGAGACAAACGCATTGTGAAGGAAATTCTAAATTTTTTTGTCAATCTTCAGAACAGCCCGCAAATTGATTTGGATTTGGAAGTCTCTGTGGATAAAGTTTTGAGCCAGTGTTTCAGATTGGTGTTTGGGTGCAATGACTGCACCAGGCAAGAATTTGAGCTGTTCATAGCTTCCATAGAAAAGATTCAGCAAAAGATTGTCTCCGAGAAATTAGACACCTTGAGTCTGAATGTACCTCGGAACTCTGCAAATTTTGATTCTTTGATCCACAATTCGCTGATAAAGCAGACTCCTAAAGAAGCTACCATCAAAACTCCCGTGCTCAAACCAAATGCAGACTCAACTAATGTGCAAAACAAGAAACCAGCTAGCAAACCTTTAACTTTGAGATCATCTGCTCTGAGAAACCAAAGAGCAGGCCAGAAGGATGTTTTGCAGCCTCGAAAGACTCATAGTTTTGGTGCCACAAGTGCAGAATCAAATCTGTTTACCCAATCAGTTGTCAGCAATCCAAAAATTCAACCACACGATTCAGAGGATTTTGGTCCAATGCAAGGTCTGACATCGTCATCTCCTTCAATTGATTGGAGCGGTGCAACTGCAATGAAGTCTACGATTGACACCCCAGTCATGCAACCAAATAATAACAGAGCATCAAGTGGTAACGGATCTATGAAGGCAAATACCAAATTTCCCCCAGGATTTGCATCCGATATGGTTTTGACACCAAATTCGACCGGATCTTCGTTTCAGACCAACAAGACTACAACACAGCATAAGGATCCTAATGACTTACTAGATCTTTTGTGATGAGGAAGACCAGTCTAGCTAATTTCTTAATAAAATCAAGTCCTACGAGTATTTTATTACTTTTTTTGTTCATTCAATAACTTACGTATCCCAAGGAATCGGGTCATTCTTATGCTTAGTATGATGCCTAGTAAACACGCTTGGCTGGTGGGACGGGTTTACAGTCGTTCTCATCCAAAGTAGTCTTAATGACATCTCTGTAGTCCAATTTGACTTGGTGGCCAAAGTCCTTCTGGTAGGACAAGGTGTGCTTCATCCAGTTCACGTCGTCTCTCTCTGGGTAGTCATCTCTAGCATGGGCACCTCTAGACTCCTTTCTAGCTGCAGCAGAGTAGGCAGTTTGGGTGGCACAGGTCAATAAGTTTTGCAATTCAAGCGTCTCAACCAAGTCCGAGTTCCAGATCATGGATCTGTCGGTAGTCTTAACATGAGAGAAAGATTTGTCGATTTTGTCAATATTTTCAACACACTCATCCAAAGTGTCTTGCATTCTGAAAACAGCGCATCCCTTTTGCATGGTCTTTTGCATATTCAATCTGATCTCAGCAGTAGTCTTGGAGCCGTTGGCGTTTCTCAATTTATCAAGGTTTTCAATAGATTTCAAACCGAGGTCCTTGGACACTGGCTTAAGTGGGGTTCCTGGAGTCAAGGAGTCTCTGATGGTGTGGGAAACAGCTCTACCAAAAACGACCAAGTCCAATAAAGAGTTGGCACCCAATCTGTTGGCACCGTGAACAGAGGCACAAGCAACCTCACCACATGCCAACAATCCTGGAACAACCTCGTCCTCACCCTTCTCGTTCTTTTTAAGAACCTCACCGGTCCATTTGGTTGGAACACCTCCCATATTGTAGTGAACTGTTGGCAAAATTGGAATAGGTTCCTTAGTGACATCAACACCGGCGAAAATGTGAGCAGTCTCAGAAATACCTGGCAATCTCTCCTTCAAGACAGAAGCAGGGATGTGAGACAATTGCAAATGCATGTGATCTTTTTGTGGACCAACACCTCTACCTTCGTTAATTTCCATGGTAATGGCTCTGGAAACCACATCTCTGGAGGCCAAATCCTTGGCGGATGGAGCGTAACGCTCCATAAAACGCTCACCCTCGGAGTTGAGCAAGTATCCACCTTCTCCTCTGGCACCCTCAGTGATCAAACATCCGGATCCGTAAATACCCGAAGGGTGGAATTGCACAAACTCCATATCCTCCAAAGGCAAGCCTGCTCTGGAAACCATGGCGTAACCATCACCGGTACAGGTGTGAGCGGAAGTACAAGAGAAGTAGGCTCTTCCATAACCACCAGTGGCAAGGACAGTCTTGTGAGCTCTGAATCTATGCAAGGTTCCGTCTTCTTGGTTGTAAGCAACAACACCCACACACTCACCGTCTTGCATCAACAAGTCCATGGCAAGAAACTCAATGAAGAAATGCGTGTCGTGTCTCAAAGATTGTCCATACAAGGAATGCAACAATGCGTGACCAGTTCTGTCAGCAACAGCACATGTTCTGTAGGCTTGTCCACCCTTACCGTACTCCTTGGACTGACCACCGAAAGCTCTCTGGTAAATTCTTCCCTCTTCGTTTCTACTGAATGGCACACCGTAGTTCTCCAACTCGTAAATAGATTCTGGGGCTTCTTTGGTCATGTAATGAATAGCATCCTGGTCTCCCAACCAATCAGACCCCTTCACAGTATCGTACATGTGCCAGTGCCAGTCGTCCTTGTGCATGTTTCCAAGGGCAGCGTTAATACCTCCCTGGGCAGCCACAGTGTGGGATCTGGTGGGGAACAACTTAGAAACACATGCTGTCTTGAAACCGGCTTCGGCCAAACCAAAAGCAGCTCTAAGACCTGCACCACCAGCACCAACAACCACACAGTCGTACTCATGATCGATCACATGGTATTTTTGGCCCAAATACTTGGTTGCATTCACGGTCTCTCCTTTAGCAGATCCAATAACCTGCCTCGAAATTCTAGAGGTGGAAAAGTTTCTCAAACTCCTTAACATGGTGTTGATGAAGATGATTCTCGAGTGTAATTGGAGAAAATTTCTGCTTCGCAGCTGCTGAGAAACGGTGTATTGACATGTATGGGGTACAGGTGGGTAATAGCCAAATCCGCGAGCTCTGATTTGCTGAGCCGCCGCGACGCGAAACCTAAAGCCGAGGGCCCCGGGGTTGCCCCGAAAGGGCTAAATGCACACGACATAAAAGAATAATAAAGATCGTGCACATGAATCCGGAGAAAGGGGTGAAATCAAATTTAGTTGCAAATAGAATTCAGGAAGCCTGTTCTAGAATCTTCTCATTATGAATTTATGGTTTATGTGGAGTGACCCCGAACGGGGTAACTTCGCATTTCAAGATCCCCGAGATCCTAACCTCCCCGGGCATTTTCCTGCCACTTCAAAATAGCATAACAGAAAGTATTTGATAAGAAGATAGAGATAATTTAAAGAAGCTGAAACAGACAAAAAAAAAAAA
>VATE01000364.1:0-11087 GCA_008065195.1 Metschnikowia amazonensis
TAAAAGTTGGTGTGAAACATTATGCTATTTGGTATGAAAAATTTTGAATATTGGTATGAATAATTTTGTCGCACTAGTATGAATAATTTTGTCGCACTAGTATGAATAATTTTGTCGCACTGGTATGAAAAATATTGAAAAATACTGTAAACTAGTGCGACAAAATTATTTATATAGTCTTTTTCAAAATTATTCATACCAATATTTCAAAATTTAAACTAGTGCGACAAAATTATTCATACCAAATGGCAATGCTTAACATCAACATTTAATAGTTTTCAATCAGATATTTTAGATCTTGCTAATTGCTACATTCTATCCCTGAAGTCTTCCAATCAATGACTGAACGGACAATACCAACGTAGTTTTCATGTTATGCTGTATATTAAAACTTGTACTTGGTATGAATAATTCAAAAGTATTCAAACCAAATGGCACAATGTTTCACACCAACTTTAATGGAATTCAGTAATTAGAAATTTTATTTGGACAGTTGCTTATGTAAACTATTCTTGCAGTATTCCAATCAACGGCCGAAACGGGCAAAACTAAACTAGTTTCCATGTTATGCTGTATATTAAAACTTGTATTTGGTATGAATATTTTTATCGCACTGGTATAAATAATTTTGTTGCATTGGTATGAATAATTTTGAAAAATACTGTACAGCCCTTTTCAAAATTATTCATACCAGTGCGACAAAAATATTCATACCAAATGGCTTAATGCTTCATACCAACTCTTAATAGTTTTCAGTAATCAGATAATTTATATCTTGCCGATTGCTATTGAATTCTATTTTTGAAATCTTTCAATCAACGGCCAATCGGACAAAACTAAAGTAGTTTCCATGTTATGGTGTATATTAAAACTTTTATTTGGTTTGAATAATTTTGAAATATTGGTATGAATAATTTTGTAATATTGGAATGAATAATTTTGAAAAATGCTGTAATTTTGCGCGGTAGTTTGAATAGTCTGAAAAGCACTGCATTCAATAAATACAAGTTTTAATACAGTATTTTTCAAAATTATTCATACTAGTGTTACAAAATTATTACCAGTGCAACAAAATTGTTCATACCATTACAAAATTTTTCATACCAAATACAAGTTTTAATATACAACATAACATGGAAACTCCTTTTGTTTTGTCCGCTTGGCCGTTGATTGAAAGACTCTAAGAATAGAAAGTAATAGCAATCAGCAATATATAAAATATCTGATTACTGAAAATTATTAACAGTTGGTGTGAAGATTATGCCATTTGGTATGAATATTTTGTGGCACTGGTATGAATAATTTTGAAAAATACTGTAATTTTGCGCGGTAGTTTGAATAGTTTTGAAAAGCACTGCATTCAATAAATTCAAGTTTTAATATACAGTACAGCATGGAAACTAGTATAGTTTTGGCCGTTTTGACCGTTGATTGGAAGACTCCAGGTAAGCAATTCTCCAAAATAAGATTTTTTAATATTTAATTTTAATTTAAGTTGGGTGAAACATTGTGCTATTTGGTCTAGTGCGACAAAATATTCATACTAATGCGACAAAATTATTCATACCAATATTTCAAAATTATTCATACCAAGTACAAGTTTTAATATACAGCATAACATGGAAACTACTTTGGTTTGTCCGTTTCAACCGTTAATTAGAAGACTCCAGGAATAGAATGTAATAGCAATCAGTAAAATATAAAATATCTGATTACTGAAAACTATTAAAAGTTGGTGTGAAACATTAAGCCATTTATGAATAATTTGTCGCACTGGTATGAATAATTTTGAAAAATACTGTATAGGTATGAATATTTTTGAAATTGCTATGAATAATTTGTCGCACTAGTTTGAATAATTTGAAATATTGGTTGAATAATTTGTCGCACTATGAATAATTTGAGAAAGACTGTACAGTATTTTTCAAAATTATTCATACCAATTCAACAAAAATATTCATACCAATACAACAAAAACATTCATACCAATTCAACAAAAACATTCATACCAATACAACAAAAACATTCATACCAATACAACAAAAACATTCATACCAAATACAAGTTTTAATATACAACATAACATAGAAACTAGTTTAGTTTTGCCCATTTCGACCGTTGATTGGAAGACTGCAAGAATACAGTTTAATAGCAATCAGCAATATATAAAATATCTGATTACTGAAAATTATTAACAGTTGGTGTGAAGATTATGTCACTTGGTATGAATAATTGGTTTGAATAATTTTGCGCGCTGGTATGAATAGTTTTAAAAAACAGTGTATCTTATCCAGATATCAGATAAGAAATTCAGTTACAGATAAGAAATTCAGTTACAGATAAGAATTTCGGTTACAGATAAGAAATTCAGTTACAGATATTAAATTCAGTTACAGATATTAAATTCAGTTACAGATATTAAATTCAGATATCAGAAATGATTATCCAGATACTCCAGAGTTACTCCAGATACTTACTCCAGATGCTTACTCCAGACTTACTCCAGACTTACTCCAGATATTTTCATTAAAACATGATCATCTACATATTCACTATAAACATCCAGATTCTCCATTCTCCAAATAATCCACTTTCATTCCCTCAAAATCTGGAGAATACTACCAACCAAACCTCAACTGGTTGGCCGTGAAGGATGGCGGCGTCCAGTGCAAACGTTCAAAGTCAAGCTCGTGCTTCTTCTTCTCCTTGATCTTTTTAATCATCTTATCATACAAGGCCATGATCTGGTCGGTGATCACAATAATGTGCTGTCCCCGATAGTACTTGATGATCTGAAGCGTGGACAAGGTATGTAGCACATCGGTGGTGGTCATGTATAAGTTATTGGAGATTTCTTCGATGGTGATTTCCAGAGGCCCACTGGCACTCCGAGGCGGAGGCGGCAGCATGTCCAAGTTCTCCTTGTCTTCGTGGAAAACATTGTTCTTCTTCCACAAATGTGGATTTGCTCGCTCCACCAAGAGCTTCACCAACACATCGGTCCAGTATGCTCTATAAGAAAGAAGCCCCAAATCCGATAACGGCTTTTCTGGCGACCCGTTCTTTTTCTCGATTCGTGAGAGCATGTATGAGAACTGAATGAGAATCTTTCCGTATCCCATCTTCTGGTAACAAGGAAGAGTCATAATACACGCCACGTTGTAACCATCGGCCGATTCCTTTTCCTTGGAAAAATACCCCACCACGTGATGCCCTTGGTCCGAGCGCTTGGTCATGATGTAGAACAAAAACGGGTCCACATCATAGTACAAGGTTTTGTGGTCCAAGAAAAGCTTTGAGAGCAAACACAAATTTCGACACCACGTTCGCTGCTTCCGCCCGTCAATTTCCCAGAAACTGACCTTATCGTCACGGTATATCTCGTTCCCCGGAGGGTGTTTCATGGAGCACTTGGCTCTATGGCGCTCAAACTGCTTGCGTGACGAGAAATACGCAAGCGTGAAATCACACACATAAATCTCATCTTCCTCTGTGAGCTCGATTGGGTAGGGCGAAAAGTACCATGGCTCAATGATGTACTGGCCTAGAATCACGGATGACAAGTTCCGCACTCGCGCCACTTCCGAATGGTTCTGGATCATGGATCCGCTTGTACGGAGCTTTTTGATTTCGTCTTCTCGGGACACTTCTTCGCCGGGCCGCTTGAGGCCCTGCACATTGAGGTTGTCTAGGTCCATTTCGTCTCCACCCGTGGGCTCCGCAGACCCGGACCCCGCTTTTCCTGGCTGTGCTGACAGATGCTGCTTCAGATTCTTCAGATTCGGCTGTTTCAGTTGATGTTTCAGCGTCAGTTTCAGCGTCAGTTTCAGTTTCAGTTTGGTGGGCTTCTTTTCTTCGGTGTTTTCCTGTGGATAGATCAACTCCCGACTAAAATCGATTCGGTCGCTAGCAATCCATTCATCCAAACGCTTGTTGTAGTCCTCATAATGGACGTAGAAGCGCTTTTGGCCTTTTTTGATGTGCTCCTGTAGGATCTCTGCTAACCGATGCTTGTCTTCTTTGAAGACGTAGACTTTGCATCCGGGCACGATATCTTCCACGGCAAATCCTTGCTTAATATTCTTGGCATCGTCAACATTTATAGTTTCATCACTGGTGATTTTGAGAGGCGTTTTTGAGTCGATAATATCGGACGTCATACAAGGAGTTGAGCTGAGAAGGGGAGGTGTTGATGTGTGAGTATTGAGGGATGTACGGGTGTGATGTTGAAGGTACTGCAGATAAACACACTTAGTTCCAGTTTATCCTGATCCAGTTCAGAATATATTGCTAGTAGATAAAACGGTTGTAGTTGAAAATATGACACGGTTGCAGTTCAAAATATATTGCTGGTAGATATCACAATTCCAGTCAATATGTATTGCTGGTAGATAACCCAGTTGCACTGGTTTCATCACAATTCAACTTTTGTTACCACACTAAACAGATCAATGACTTAATGAAAGATCAATTGTGACCAATTCAGTTTAATCCTTGACCCTGATTGGACGATCCTGAAATTTAGTAAGATTCCAGAATATTGAATTCCATTAAATTTGGTGTGAAACATTACGCCATTTGATTAGAAGATTGTGGGAATGGGTGCGAAATTTCAGGTTTTCAAAATTATTCAAGTGCGACAAAAATAATTTTTCAAAATTCATACTAATGCGATTATTCATACCAATATTTCAAAATTATTCAAACCAAATACAACTTCTTATACACAAGATAACATGGAAACTAGTTTAGTTTTGCCCATTTGGACCGATGATTGGAAGACTCTTAGAATAAAATGTAAAACAATCAGCAGGATATAAAATATCTGATTACTGAATTCTATTTAAAGTCGGTGTGGAACATTATCCCTTTTGGTTTGAAAGATTGTGCGAGGTACGAAACTTTTTCAGAATTGGTATGAATAATTTTGCGCACTGGTTTGAATAATGAAAAACACTGTATTTAAACTAGTGCAACAAAATTCAACCAAATGGCATAATGTTTCACACCAACCTTTAATAGTATTCAGTAATTAGATATTTATCTTGCTGATTGATAACATATTCTATTATGAGTCTTCAAATCAACGACCAAACGGACAAAACTAAAGTAGTTTCCATGTTATGCTGTAGATTAAAACTTATGGTATGAATAATTTTGTCGCGCTGGTTGAATAATTTTGAAAAAGACATTTCAAAATGGCATAATTTTTACACCTCTTTTATACAGTTCAATATTTGAAATTTATATCTGGAGGATTTCTGTATACACCTTATTTGGATCAGCTTCAGCTTTCTTAGAGCTTTCTGTTGTAGAAAGGAGCTAAAGCTGTTTAGCTGTAGACTTTCAAGGTGAAGTTCATGATACCTCTATTTTCTGGCATTTCTGTTCAATCTCAAGAACCACTGAACTTAGCCACTTGTGCCACTCTAGGGTCTAAAATATTTTTTCCCTAGCTTTTCTTGTGGTGTACTTTTGAAACTCTCATTTCTATCCCATTCATGTTTAAGAGCTTTTGGATATCACTAAATGGACGATTTTGGGATTTTCATTTTTTTCGTGATTCACTTTTCTAAAACAAACAGGTCTCAACTATCTAATTAAGTCTAGGATAGGATAGCTGATTAGAAGATAGTATTCTGGAGAACCATGTATCAAGAAAATCTCTTTGCAAATTTGGAACTAGGAAAAGTATTTTGCAGATTTTCATAGTCCCCCTCAAAGTTGTTCAGATTTCTTGTAAGGCAGTGGCTTCATAGTATCAGAATCCAGTGAATTATTCGGTGAGATACCAAAAACGCAAGCTACACCTTGGGATAATTCAGGTAGTATTCTGATATAAACAGCTGGTCCATTAATAATTAGTGAATGGACTTGGGATAGAAGATTTCAAAGACATCAGTTATGGGTCTTGATTTTTGATTAGAATGGTACCGACTGGAACCTCATGTAGTCACAAAAATGTGATATTTAGTCGAGTCAGAAACAGCCAATTCAGGTAAATCTTTCAATCAGCTATCATTGCTGATATTTTCATCCAGAGACTTGAGTAAAAGAGCTTTAGAAGAATGCCAATTATAGATTCCTAGCAGTTGTGGCCTCACTAAAGTGAACCTAAGTAAACATGTAAACCTTAAGTACTGGAATAGAAGTGGCAGGAAACCCAATGTCACCTGATTGAACGTTGTTGCACTCGGCTAAAGTACTTATTCAACTAGAAAATGTGATTTTCTGCTTCTCACAATGTAGTGTTGTATTCGCTGGTGCCAATCTATAACCGTGGTTCTGGTTGTAGTTATAGACTGTAGCACTGTTCAAAACTTTTCTTCACACACGGCTTTACTAGGTCTGTTCCACTAAGGTCACCCAAAACACAATTTCACCTATAAATACAAGACGTTAATCAAACAGTTAATGTTGCTTCATTTGATCTGAATAGATCAGCCTTATTCCAGGCTCTTCATGAATCCACTAGTGGCATTCATACAGAAGTACCTCCTGAGATGAATTCAACTTCTCACACAGATCCACGATTTTATGCACACACGGTGAATGACCAAGTATCTCATTATCTGCTTAGAAGGACCTTAGCTCCCATAGTTTGTCTCTTTCGGTCTGTTTCTAACTTTCTTTTTGTATCTTTCTGTATCCACTTCTGTGACACTCAGTGGAGGCCTCAAACGAATTCCAGATGGTCATATGATTTCTATGTTCCTGAATCACCATTCACCTTGAAAATCCCAACTTTAAAGCCCACTACCTATACTAAATCTGGAAACTGTTGACGATTTAAAAAAATACTAAGAACCAACATGTGCGGCAACCCGCCTTTTATATTCTAAAGGGGAGGCGTTGCATTTCACAATGCGCACAAAAGCACAGTGCGCATGTTTCAGGTTTTGCAGCCACCTGCAACCAAGAATGAATATAAAAAGCCCATTTTCCCATGTAAAATTTATTTACTGATATATTTATCTTTTTTTGAGTGCAAAGCACTCGATCATGGAGGTTCAGCAGAATGCTATAGTCCTAGAGATTCCACCATATTGATTCCACCATATTGATTCCACCATGTCGATTTTTCCACCCCTGAAAATGCAAAGGTTATATGCGTTTCAACCTGCTGATTTCATCTATCTTCAAACATTGGCTTCATATCTCATCTCTCCAACTCCTCAAAGAAGTGTTGACCTCAAGCAGTGGGCCTATCGCCAAATATCCAACATTGCAGGTGCTGAAATCCACGATGAACTTAAATAAACGGAATTTCAAATCCATGATGGCGTGTTCTCTTTCAGAAAGTGACCCAGAACTAAGAGTCTTGACCAATGCTGGAAGATCGGCTATTAAATTCCGCTCAAGACACGCCAATACACACTCCAGCGGGTGTAAGTCCCATACATTGCCATCGCCATTGAGCCCGCTCAAGAAATAATTGTCCACACATAAATAATTGAAATAGTCCTGGAGCCTATCACGAAGCAAACTTTCTGGGTAGAGAAAACTTGGCACATATTTGGATTTGAGCCTGAGCGTGGTGCATAAGAGAGATAGATGGTCGGCAGGGATGCTGTATGCAGTCTGAACAGCATAGTCGATTTGGGGCATTTTCAAGTCCAACGCAGCTAACTGATCCATATTTTTTTTGGGCCAAATTCTTGGGAGGAGTGATGGGAGAACACACGTGGAAGGAGTGATTTCAGGGAAGACATAGCAGAACACAGGTGTCATTTCCATAAATATGGTGAAAAGCACAGCAAATCCAGGAATCTTGATAAAGTCGCCAGGCGTCCGGCGAAGCAATTGATAGGTTTCTCTGGAAATGCCAAAAAGGCCGGATTTGGTCGACCCAAGAACCACATTTTCGTCGTTGTGAACCACAAAATTTCCCTCACCGTTTTTTTCACTCTTCTGCTCCACCAAGCTCGTGTATATGGATTGGGCCATGGTTTTGGTGAGTACCCTGAAGTTTGGGATGCGCACGGCGACTTCTTTGCCGTCTTTATCCAAGAAGCGCTCGAGAGCAAGCTCCGAACGCACCATTCGACGTGTTTTCCACTGGTTTTGCCACACCACAGTGACTCCGTGCTTATAGAAACGGAGCAATTCCTTAGCATATGCCACAGATTGCTTTGTCTTGATTTTGATTGGCAGCAGACCTTTGTTTTCGGCGCTGACCTGCAGATATATGGCATCTTTGGACGACATGTCTAGGGGTAACGTGGAGATGCTATTAATGGAGTTTTGGGGCGAGGGCTTTTTCCAAAGGGCCTGTATAAGCGGCGACCCTCTGGTCTGGGCGATGAAGGCACTACGCAGACTACCAAAGGAAAAGAAGGACATGTCTGAGAAATGAGCGCGAAGAAACAGACTTTCATATCTTTTTAGTGCGACAATTAATCAAACCAATAATTGAATAGTTTCATACCACTTCGCACAATCTTTCAAACCAAATAGCCTAATGGTTCACACCAGTATATTAAAATTCAATATTCAGAAATATTAAATCTAGGAATCATCTCATATTTAATCTAGGAATCATCTCATATTTAATCTAGGAATTATCTCATATTTAATCATTAGGAGTTTCCAATCAAGGTCAAAAGTGAGAACCACAATTTTTTTCATCCCTATTTATAAAGCTTGTATTTGGTTTGAATATTTTGGCACTGGTTTGAATATTTTGAAAAACAACAGTGCGACAAAATTATTCATTCCAATATTTCAAAATTATTCAAACTAATACAAGTTTTAATCTACAGCATAAAATGGAAACCACTTTAGTTTGTCGGAATTGACTATTGATTGAAAGATTCCAAGAATAGTATATATAAGCAATCCAGATAAAAAATTTCGATTACTGAATTCTATTAAAGTTGGTGTGAAACATTTTGTCATTTGGTTTAAAGATAGTGCGAAGTGGTCGAAACCATGGAAATATTGGTTTGAATATTTTGAAGTGATTGAAAATTTTGAAGTGATTGAATATTTTGAAGTGGTTGAATATTTTGAAGTGATTGAATATTTTGAAGTGATTGAATATTTTGAAGTGATTGAATATTTTGAAGTGATTGAATATTTTGAAGTGATTGAATATTTTGAAGTGTTTGAATATTTTGAAGTGTTGGTTTGAATAATTTTTTGATATGAAAAATATTGTCGCACTGGCCTGAATAATTTTGAAAAACACTGTAATTTAATGAGGCTGTTTTGGACTTGCCCTTCGTCTTGATTCAGATTTCTACCTTTCTTCACAATTCTACCTTCATTCACATTTCTACCTTCATTCACATTTTTACCTTCATTCAGATTTTTACCTTCATTCAGATTTCTACCTTCATTCAGATTTTTACCTTCATTCACATTTTTACCTTCATTCACATTTTTACCTTCATTCACATTTTTACCTTCATTCACATTTTTACCTTCATTCACATTTCTACCTTCATTCACATTTTTACCTTCATTCTCATTTCTACCTTTATTGAGATTTCTACCCTGATATTGCGACTTACTGCGTGGATACAGTCTTCAAAATTATTCATACCAGTGCGACTAAATAATTCAAACTACTGCGACTAAATTATTCATACCAATATTTCAAAAGTATTCAAACCAAATGGCATAATGTTTCACACCATTTGATGGAATTCAGTAATAAGAAATTTATTTGGACAGTTGCTTATATACACTATTCTTGCAAATCAACGGTCGAAACGGGCAAACCTAAACTAGTTTCCATGTTATGCTGTATATTAAAACTTGTATTTGATGTGAATATTTTTATCGCACTGGTATGAATAATTTTGTCGCATTGGTATGAATAATTTTGAAAAATACTGTACCAGTGCGACCAAATTATTCAAACCAAATGACAATGTTTCACACCAACTTTGATAGAATTTAGTAATCAGATATTTGAACAATTGCTTATTGAATGATCACGCATAGAAATCTCTGCTTAGTCCTAGAATAAGTTATTGGCAATGCTTTCCTGTTTGATCGAACACTGCAGGGTTTAATTACGTCAACGAGCACCTAGCACTAAGATATTTTGTTGCAAAACTC
This sequence comes from Metschnikowia amazonensis, assembly GCA_008065195.1. NCBI lineage: Eukaryota > Fungi > Ascomycota > Pichiomycetes > Serinales > Metschnikowiaceae > Metschnikowia > Metschnikowia amazonensis. The sequence goes on from VATE01000364.1 coordinate 10,069, forward strand.
TCGATCAAAGAGGATATTTAGTAATCAGAAATTTATATTTGGATGATTGCTTATGTATACCTGGAGTCTTCCAATCAACAGTCGAAACGGGTAAAACCAAACCTAGTTCCATATTATGCTATATACTAACTTGTATTTGGTTTGAATATTTTTGAAATACAGTATTTTTCTAAATTATTCATATCAATATTTCAAAATAATTCAAACCAAATACAAGTTTTAATATACAGCATAACATGGAAATTGACCGCTAAATATATATATGAGGCAATCTTCAGATTTTAGATTTCAGAATATTGAATTCTATTAAAAGTTGGTGTGAAACATTATGCCTTTGGTTTGAATAATTTTGAAATATTGCTATGAATGATTTTGAAAGACATTGTATTGGTATGAATAATTTTGTCGCATGGTATGAATAATTTTGAATAATACTGTATTGGTTTGAGTATTTTGTCGCACTGGAATGAAAAATTTCGGTATGAATAATTCTAAAAATACTGTGCCAGTGCGACAAAAATATTCAAACTGCTGCGACAAAAATATTCAAACTGCTGCGACTAAATTATTCAATTATTTTTCTTCAAATTTATATGATTTTATTTCAATATTTCAGAATGTACCTATTTGCACATTCTTTTAATAAATGGCAAAAATTTTCACCCAATTTTGATGAAAATTAAATATTTTAATTTAATCTGGAGGATTACCTCATGTACTATTCCTGGAGTCTTCAATCAACTGTCGAAATGGACAAAACTAAAGTAGTGTCCATGTTATCCAGTAAATTAAACTTGTATTTGGAATACATCCAGTAAATTAAACTTGTATTTGGAATACAATGTTTTTCAAAATTGATCAAACTAGTGCGACCAATTACAGTGTTAAAATTTATTCAGACCAGTGCGACAAAATTATTCATACAGTATTTTTCAAAATTATTCATACTAGTGCGACAAAATTATTCATACCAATATTTCAAAATTATTCAAACCAAATACAAGTTCTTATACACAAGA